>MCFG01000018.1:70000-117500 GCA_002104895.1 Anaeromyces robustus | reverse complement strand
TTCCATGGTTAACAAACTCCCTAATGATTTATTTAAACTTTCTAATTTAAAGAACATGTAATATGGTAAATATTGATTTATAATATTATACTATTGTTTTTTTTTTTTTTTTTTTTTTTTTTTTTTTTTTTTTTGAAAATACTAAAAATATTAATTATTTTTTTTATTTTTTTAAAATATATTTTTTTAATGCGGAAAAATATATTAAATTTTTTATATTATATTATTTTATTTTATTTTTTATTTTTTATTTTTTATTTTTTGTTTTTTTTTTGAATTTATAGAGAACTTAAAGATAATAGTTTATTAAAAGTTAAATTAGTTAAATTTGTTAATTCACCTATTCAGTGTAATATTTTAAATACAACTATTGAATGTTATCAACCAGGAGCATGTACAGTTCCACCAGCTAATATTGGTAGGGAATGTACACAAACTGAAATAGAAGAAATATTAGGAAAAAGTATAATAGATGATTCTTCTGCAACAACTTCAACAACTTCAACAGCTTCAACTGTTTCATCTTCATCTTCATCTTCATCTAAATCTACTAGTTCTTCTAGCCCAGAAAAAGAAAATTCTAGTAAACCATTACGTTACAAAATTGCAATTGCAATTGGTATTATTTGTTTGATTATAGTTATCATTTTAGTAATATTTATTAGGAGAAAGGGAAATAATCGATCAAAAGATCTTTCAGGTTTTATTAATATGGAAATTTATGAAAACAGAAGTTTCGTAAATAGAAATGATAATTCTTATTCATTTAATAATAACAATAACAACGAAAACAACAATTACAATAGTAATAATAATAATAGTAATAATTATTATAATGGTAATTATAATAATACAAGTGGTAATTACAATAATAATGATATTAATAATAATTATAATAATATAAGCGGTAATTTCAATAATAATAATAATTATAATAATAATAACATTGGTAGTAATTTCAATAATAATAATAATTATAATAATAATAATAACATTGGTGGTAATTTCAATAATAATAATAATAATTATAATAATAATAACATTGGTGGTAATTTCAATAATAATAATTATAATAATAATAACATTGGTAGTAATTACAATAATAATAATAATAACATCAATGGTAATTACAATAATAATAATAATAATAATAATTATAATAATAACATCAGTGGTAATTATAATAATAATAACATTGGTGGTAATTACAATAATAATAATGATAATAATAATTATAATAATAACATCAGTGGTAATTACAATAATAATAATAATTATAATTATAATAATAATAATAACATCAGTGGTAATTACAATAATGACATCAGTAATAATCAAAATAACGATAATAATGTAACTAAAGAGGATAATAAAAAACAATTTAGTTATAATAATGATGGATTACCAAGTTATTCAGAAATAGAGAATTCTACTAATTTTCATTCAAATATACCATTAAGTGGTAAAAATTAATATTTTAGAATTCGATTAAAAATATATATATATAAAACATTTAATTAGATAACATTTAATTAGATAACATTTAATTATATATATATATATTTAATGATAAAATATCAAAAAAAAAAAAAAAAGAATATTTATCATTTGATATAAAAAATAATAAATAAATAAATAAATAAGTATATATATATATATATTATATTATATTTTAAAAGATTTAATTATACATACCATTTAATAACAAATTAATTTTTATTATTTGGTAAAAAAAAAAAAAAAAATAAAAAATAAATAAATTAATAACATAGGTTATTAACCATTTAAAATTTTTGAATGATATACAATTGATGTTTGTATGTTTGTATTAAATGAATAATATATATATTTTTCAAATGTCGTGTTATTAATATTAATATTAATATTTTATTATTATATTTTTAACATTTCTATTGAAAAGGCAAGAAGTTTAATTAATACTTTATGTCCTTTTTTTTTATTTTATTTTATTTTATTTTTTATTTTTTATTTTTTATTTAATGTTTTTTATATAAATATATATATATATATATATTTAAACATAATTCATTTCATTCTCAAAGAAAGAGTAAGGAAATATTCTCTTCTCCTATTCAATAACTATAATTTTTTTTTATTTTAGAATATGAAATGTTTTATCTATTAAAAATTATTTAATTAAAAAAAATTTTTTTTTTTTCAAGTTCAGATAAATTTTTTTGTTTCGTAATTTGTGAGGCTGGTAGATTTTTTATTTTTTATTTTTTATTTTTTTTTTTTTAACATAAATTAACATAAATTGTACTATTTATTTACAATTTTTATGAAGAAGTTCGTCATTTGGAGAAAAGTTGATATCCTAATAGTACCTATTTTTTTTATTTCATATTTTTTTTTTTTTTACTATATTTATATAGTTTTTTTTTTTTTTTTTTTTTTTTTTTTTAAATAGATTTTTATATTGATTTCTTTTTACATTATAAATCTTGTATTAATATATCAATAATAATTAATATATACTTTTATTTAAATTCGTTTTGTAGTTTATAATGGGATATATATAAATAAAATTCATACAAGTCATTATTAAGTTTAATATTATTTTAATTGTAGTCTACTATTAAAATAAGATTATACTTAATGTTAATATCTAGATATTATAATAAATAATAAATCAATTTTAAATATTAAAATTAAAATTTTTAATTTAAATTTTAACTCTTCCTTCAAAAAATAATTCCTAAGCTATATTATTATCTTCAATTAATTTTGGTATTTATTTTTAATATTAATATATCATTTCAATTGAAGAATAAATAGAATATATTATTATTATTATTATTATTATTATTGTTTAAATATATGTATAAAATATATATAAATGTTATTTTTATGTATAAAATACATATATATGAAATGTAGTGGTAGACAGGGTGAACATGTGAGATAAAGCGTAGAGATTCGTAGCAAAGAGAACTAGTCGATAATGAAATGTAATTACCAATTATCAAGAAAAATAAATAAAAAATTGCTAGATCAAAAGAATAATATACTATTTTATACTTTTAAGATAAGTTAATATAAAATATAATTTTTATTTTATATTTATATATATATATATATAACAACAGCAATAACAACAAAAAAAAAAAGTGGGGAAAAATCATTTTTTTAAAAAAAAATAATAAAACATAAATTAAATTTTTATATATATATTTTTTATATTTTGAAATTTTAATTCTTTCTTTACTTAAGTACTTATAATTATTATAATTATAATTATTCTATTCAGATTTTATTTTACTAAATGATATAAATGGTTCCATTATAAATAAAATAAACTTTCATTAAAGGAACTTTTTACTTTATTTTTTAAATTTTAAATATTAAAAAAAAAAAAAAAAAGTTTCTATCAACATCAACATTACATACTAAAAAAAAAAAAATTTTTTTTATTAAAATAAAAACTTTGCCACCATATATAATAAATAATAATCTTAAAAAGTAAGTATAAATAAAATAAAAAAAAATATAAAAAAAAAAAAACAGAATAATAATTGATTGTTATTTATTATAAATAATTATGATTATTAATGATTTGGTTTTACCTTTTTTTTTTTTTTTTAACTTAACTACTATTATTAATATAATTTAATTTAATTATTTTTTTTTATTTTTATTTATTTTTTTTTTTACTATTTTGAAACTAAATTTTTGAACTTTAATGGACAATGATTACAAAAAAAAAAAAAATTTTTTTTCCATTTTTAATATTAATTAATACTAAGTTAATTAAATAAAAATACTTTTTTTTTATAAAAAAATATTTGTTAATAATAATTCTTAAAATATTTTTATTTTTTATCATTGATGTTTGTTGATATAATATAAAATATAAAATAATAATAGGAACAATAAAAGTGTATAATACTATATAATATATTTATATTGAAATTAGTATTATAAAATAAATGATTGTGTTGTTATTACGTTGTTATTTTCTTATTTATTATTAGAATTTATTAATAGTAATTATTTTTCATTATTTATCCTTTATAATCATAATCGTAATCATAATCATAATCATATTACTTTTTTAAATTTAATTACAAAAATTGTTATAAATTAAAAAAATATAATAAAGTATTTAAATAAATAAAAAAAATAAAAAAATAAAAAAATAAAAAAAAAAAAAAAGAATAAGCAACAAAAATTTTTTATGGACAATAAAAAAAAATTTTTTTTTAATAATTAATTAAATTTATTAATAAATATTTTTGTATAAATATAAAATAAATTTTCAATAAAAAAAAAATTTTTTTTTTCCATTTCATATTTTATAATTTATAATTATTATTTTTTTTAATATATTTTACTTAACAAGCATAGATATTACTTGTGTGCATAATTACAGAAAAAATTAAAAAAAAAAAAAAAAGAATAAAGAATTTTATAATAAAATAAAATAAAATAATTGTTTATTTATAAATAATTCAATTAATAAAAGTAATTTAAATTTTAAAAATTAAAATTAATTTATAATAATAATTAATAATTTATTAAATAGTAATAATAATAATAATAATGACCAAGGTTCAAGATATTGAAGATTTTACTGGATGTACTATTGGTTACGTTGAACGTACTAATTTATCTTTTATTGATGTTCCAGGACAAATTGCTACAGTTGTTTTTGTAAGAGGTTGTAGTATTCGTTGTCCAGATTGTCATAATTGTGAACTTCAATCATTTGATGAAACTAGAAAAACTACCGTTGAAGCTGTAGTTTCAAAATTAAATGAATTAGAACTTTCTCAATGGATTTGTTTTCAAGGTGGAGAACCTTTAGATCAAGCTGATTTTGTTCGTACTATTATTGAAAATTTAAAACCTTCCTTTAAAGTTTGTATTTATTCTGGTTATAATATGGAACTTGTTAAAAGAAAACATAAAGCTTTACTTGCTTTACCAAATGTTCGTATGATTAAAGCTGGTAAATTTTTATTAAAGAAAAGAATTTATAATAAATTTTTAGCTACCACGAATCAACGTGTTATCTTAAAACATCAAGTTGGAGAGGATAAAAAAATTCAATGGGATGAACTTGATTGGATTAATAATAGTAAAGAATTTATTGAAGAAGAAGTCAATAAATCATGTTATGAAGAGGTTAAAGAAGTAAAAGAAATAAAAGAAGTAAAAGAAGTAAAAGAAGTAAAAGAAGTAAAAGAAATAAAAGAAATTAAAGAAATAAAAGAAATTAAAGAAATAAAAGATATAAAAAAAATAAAAGAAATTGGAGAACATGTGAACCAAACTTGTTATGAAGAAAAGGTTTATTAGAATAAAGTATAGAGAATATAAAAAAAAAAAAAAAAAGTAAAAAATGAAAAGTAAAAAGTAAAAAGAAAGATATACATAATCTTTTTTTTTTTCTTTATAAAAAAAGAAAAGTAATTATAGAAATAATATATAATTATTGTAATATATATATAATTTTAATAGATTTATTAATATCTCCTCTTAAATAATACCCATTATAATAATAATTATACATTATAATATTATAATATTATATAGATAAGAGGAATAATATTTTTTTTTATAATTACTTTTTCTTTTATTATATAAATTATTTTTAATTTTTTTTTATTTAATAAATCTATATTCTCTTACTTTTTTTTTTCATTTTATTATATCATTATTTTTAATATACCATGAAATATAGAAATTTTATATAAAAAAGAACAAATATATATATATATATTTTATTATCTTTTATGCTTGTTTTTCATTTATTTATTTAAACATTTTTTTTATGTAATTAATTTTCAATCAACAATAATTAAAAAAAAAGCAAAAATAAAACATTTAATAATAATAAAATTAATTTTATATATTATTTTAAATAATAATAATAATTAATGTGTAGTGTTTTTTTTATATGTGTATATAATGATTATTGATGTATAATGTATATGTATTTATATATATATATATATATATTTCATTTTAGTGTATATAAAGTTTGCTTTTTTTTTTTTTCATTTTTTTTATTTCTATTTCTTTATTTTTTTTGTATTATATATATATTATTGTTATTATAATGATAATGATAATTGAATTTGTTAAGAGAATATATATAAATTGAATTGAATTATCAATAAAAATATAAAAATCATTAATTAGAAATATATAAAATTAATAATATTTATTCATATCTTTATTTCAATTTATTATAATTATTATTATTTTTTATATATATATTTATTAAATATAATTTATAATTTATAATTTATAATTTATAATTCTAATTCATTTAAAGTCTTTGTTAAAAGTTAGGAATAATACCCAATAATTTTGAATAAAGCAAATATTTAAAAAAAAAAAAAAAAAAAAAAATAAGATAGAATAATTAAGAGAAAACATTAACACTATTAATTAAATTAAATTTACCTTTATATTATTTTATTAATAATATGGTTATAATTATAATTTATTAATTATAATATATTTATTTTGTATATATATATTTATTTAATCCTTTTACGATATATCATATATCAGGATAATTAGTATATAAATTATAAATAAAAATTTAACATTATATTGTGACACTTTTTTTATATATATAATAATATTTATAATATTTATAAATTTATTATTAATGCTTTATTTAATATAAAAATATCTAATATATATTATTAAATATTATTATTTTTTATGTCTCTATGAATGTATTAAGTATAAAAGTATAGTTAATAAGCTATTTCAAAAAAATACATTTTTTAATAAATATTATTTTTTTAATAATTATATTTCATTTTTATTATTATATTTTTCTTGTAGAATTATTAAATTTTTAAATTATATTAAAAAAAAAAATAAAAAAATAATAGAATTATTTAATTAATTTCATTATACTTCAATATATTAGTACCATATATTATTTAATTAAATTTAAATTTTAATTAAATTATTATAATAGATATAATTAAATAATTAAATTTTTATATTACTTCTCTACATTAAAAACCAAAATAAAAAATAAAAAATTTAGTTTAAAATAATTAAAAAAAAAAACTTTATATGTAATGAAAAGTTTGGAATAATATTAATCTTTTTTTATTTTATTTTATTTTATTTTATTTTACTTTTTTTAATATATATTTTAGTTAAAGTTTTCATTTTTATTTATTTGAACATTAGAATATTTTAAATTGATTCTATAATATATGTTAATTAAAAAACCATAAATATATATAAAATAATGAAAAATTAATATATAAAAAAAGAATAATATATATATTTAATATTAAATTTTCTTTTTTTTTTTTTTTTTTTTTTCTTTGCAATTAAAAAGAAAAAAAAAATTTTTTTTATATTATATAAAAAAGGAAATAATATCAAAAAGTATAAATACTTTTTTTTTTTTTTTTAAATAATCATCATATTTTCTTATTTTTTTCTTTTTCTCTTTTTTATATAATATCTAATCTAATATTTATAATAAATTATATAATTGTAAAAAAAAAAAAAAAAAAAAAAAAAAACAGAGGATAAAGATTAATCATTATAATATTTAATTATTAATCTAAATAAATTTTTATTATTATTGTAAAAATTGGAAAAGTATAATACTTTTTTTTCTATAGCGTATGATAAAGAAAAAATAAGAAAAAAAAAAAAAAAAAAAAAAAAAAAAAAAAGAGTTGTTCCTAATATTGTTATATTATCTCTTCTATAAAAGAAGTTAGGAAAGCTAATATATATAAATTAAAACAAATTCTTAATAATGTATTAATCAATTGATTTTTTTTTTTCCTAGTATATTTTGTTCCTTTCTTTTCTTTTTTTTTTTTTTTTTTAATATTCTATATATATTTATATCAAATTATATAAAAAAGAAAGTATAACTCAATATTTTAATACTTTTTAATAAATTTAATTAAATTAAATAAATATATATAAAGAGTTTCAAGATTATATAATATTTACCACAAGAAAAAAAAAAAAAAAAAAAGAGGAAGAGGTTATATAACAATTAAAAGAATATTTCAAAAATAATCAATATTACATTGTCTTTATTATACTTTTTGTTTTGTTTGATGACATTTAAATAAAAAAAATTCAATTATAATTTGATAATACTTTATTATTGTTTAATATTGTTAAAAGTTATCAATCATAATATTCATATTTTTTTTTCTTTCTTTTAAAAAAATATATAAATTTTAAAATATTATTATTACTAACTTTTTTTTTTTTTTTGCTTTTTTTAAACAATATTAAGTTCAAACAATATATATATACTCATTTAAAAATATTTTCAATTAAAAATTGTAATAATAATAAAAAAAATATCAAAAAAAAAAAAAAAAAGAAAGAAATAAATAAACAAAAAAAATTATATATTTGTTATTTACTTAATAACCATTAGGAATTCTATAATTAATTCTTTAATAAAAGAAATAATTTAAAGATAAAATAAAAAAAGAAATAACATTTATAAATCATTATTTATAATAATATATTTAATATTTAATTTTTCAAGTAGAATATTCTAATAAATAATTGATTGATCTAAACTCCAATAATTATTAATAATACAGAAATAAAAAAAAGTTTTTAAATTAGAAAAAAAAAAAAAAAAAAAGTTAGTTATTTAAGATAATAAAAAAAAAATGAAAGTTGAAAATCATTCTACTACTGTACTTACAAGAACTAAAAGTAAAAGTAAAACTAAACGTTCTGATAGTATTAAAATTAAAAAATTAAAAAAAGCTTTAAATCGAAGATTTAATAGTAAAAGTTTTGATCATCTCGATAGTATTTCACTTTCAAAAAATAAAAAGTTATTGTCAAGAAGAGCAAGTTATGTTGAAATATGTTTAAAAAATAAAAATAATAATAATACTAATAATAATAATACTAATAATAGTAATAACAATAATAACAGTAATAGTAATAATTGTAATAATAATAATGGTAATAAAGAAAAAATTGAAAAAAATAACAATTCTTTAATTATAGATCAAAAGAATTTTGAAGATAAAATGAAAAATTCTAAAATTACCTTTATTCATTCTAATGGATTCATTGAAACAGATAGGGATATTAAAAATAAATTAAATCATTCTAATAATATTAATGGTACTTTAAATAAAGGTAAAACAAACAAAAAAAACTCTTTAATTATTTATAGTATTTATGTATATATTTATATATAATTATATAAAAAAAAATACTTAAAATATAATATATATATATTTTTTAAATAAAATTTAAATAACTATTATTATTTAGCTACTTATTCTCATTCATCAAAATCACAATCAAAATCAAAATCAACACCACCATCATCCATTTCAACTACTAATAAAATTTATCAAACTAAATCATCTTCCACTCAAACAAATTATCATTCTTATAATAATAATAATAATAATAATAATATAAATATTAATAAAGATGATTCTTCATCCTATAATAAATTAAATACGTCTATAAAACCAAATAATACATTAGATTCTAAATTAATAAAACATAAATCAAAATTATCTACAATAACAACATTACCATCACCATCATCATCACCACCATCATCTCCAACTTTAAAAGATATAAATTTACAACATATAAATAATAATAATAACACTAATAATAATAATAATAATAATAATAATAATAATAATAAAGATAATAATAGACATATTAAAAATGAGCATAAACCATCTGCTCCATCATTAAAAGAAATGTATTTAGAAGAAGTTAAAGATCATAAAAAATATTTATTATATAAAGATTTAATTCAATCTACTGAAATGAATAGGGAATTATCTACTACTACTACTACTACTACTACTTCTTTAAATACATCTATTTCTATTGCTTCACCTCCACCTTTAATGCCTTATAATAATAATAATAATAATAATTTTGATCCTTTTGAAATGAATAATTATAATTCTTCTCCACCAAATTTATCTGCTAAATATCCTATATCATCTTCTCATAATACTATAAAAATTCAAGATCCATTTGAACCACCTTTTACTACTTTATCTTCAGATATGACAACAATTATTACTTCATCTTCTTCATCTTCACCTTCATCTTCACCTTCACTTTCACCTTCACATTCACCTTCACATTCACCTCATCATTCTCCTTTATTATTATCATCATCATTATTATCATCACAATCTATAAAAAATTCAATTGAAACTACTATTTCTACTAATTCTAATGATATTATTAGTAATAATACTAATAGAATTACTACTACTTCAAAAATATATACTAAATCACCATTTAAAGATGTTTTATCTCAATTACCAAATCCAACTTCTTTATCATTTTATACTCATACTCATACCCCTTCCACAAGTCTTGATTCTATTCCACCAAAAATTAGTAAAAATCATAATAATAATAATAATAATAATAATAATAATTTAAAAGAAGATCATAATATAGAAATGATTACAGTTAAAAAGATACCTATATCAAGAAGAGATTCTTTAGATTTTTATTTTGATAAATTAAGTCAACCTTGTAAAAAATATTATTCAACTAATCCAATTTCATCATCAGCTGATTATATGAATTTTCCATCTAATTCTAATTCTAATTTTAATTCTAATTATAATTCTATTTATTCTTCTTGGATGGAATCTAATCCTAATCTTTATAAAAATAAAATATCACAACAACCAAGAATGATATCTGAACCTAAACCAACCTATTATAGTGTAGGTCATTCCAATTTTAATCAAGTAATGAAGGAAACCATGCTGTTAAGAAATAAATTAGAAAATAATTTAGAAGAAACCAAATTTCAAATGATGATTGCTATTACTCAATTGAATCTTATTAATGAACAATTAGATATTTTAAATTTCAGTTAAAACAAAAAAAAAAAATAAAATAAAAAAAAAAAGAAAAAAAAATTAAGAAATTAAATAATTTAAAAAAAAAAAAAAAAAAAAAAAAAAAAAAAAAAAAAAAAAAAGGAGAGATGATGAAAAAAAATTAAAACTATATATATTTTTTTATAGTTTAAATGAGATATAATATATATATAATATATAATATAAATATACAAACTATATTATATGTTATATAAAAAAATTTTTTTATAACTCCATTATAATAATAACACCATTTACACATAAAATATACATACAATATAACTTTTTATTTTTTTTAAGAAACCTTTTTTTCTTATATTTTTATTGTAATCATTATCAATATCAACTATATTATTACTAATATTAAAAATTGATAATATATTACAATTATTTATTATAATTATAATGTTAATAAAAATGAAAAAGAGGAAGCAAAAAAAAAAAATAAATAAATATTTTTTTTTATATGATATTTAAGGGGAAATATATTGAATTTAGAATAAATGTTTTTTTTTTTTTTTTTTTACCAAGTAACAACATATATTATTATTTCATTATTTAAATTTTTAAGCGAAAATCAAAAATCAAAAATCAAAAATCAAAAATCAAAAATCAAAAATCAAAAATCAAAACAAAAAAAAAAAAAAAAAAAATAAAAAAAAAAAAAAAAAAAATAAAAAACAAAGAAAAAAAAAAGCGAAAAAAAACAAAATAACAAAAGAAAAAAAAACTAAAATATAAAAAATTAAAAAATAAAAACAGAAAAGATTAAAAAGAAACAAAACAAAATAAAATTAATATATATATATATATATATATAATATAATAAAATAAAAACAGAATAAAAAAAAATATATACATATAAAATAAAAAAAAAAAAAACGAAAAGCAAAAAACAAACCAAAACAAACCAAAACAAATAAAACAAACCAAAACAAATAAAACAAAACAAAACAAATAAAACAAACAAAACAAAAAACTAAAAAAACAAAAAATAATAAAAAACAAAAAAAAAAAACAAAAAAACTAAAAAACAAAAGATAATAAAAAAACAAAAAACGAAAAACGAAAAAAAAGCAAAAAATATTTAATAATAATAATGCTTCAAAATAATAATAATAATAATGATAATAATAATAATGATAATAATAATAATATAAAAATGAAAGACAAAATAATATAATATAATATAATATAATATAAAGTGAAACTACAATAAAAAATATAGTAATATAAAGATTAAGAATAAATAATTTTAATCAAAACAAATTATATATACATATAAAATAATAACGAAATAAATAAAAAAAAAAAAAAAAAAAAAAAAAAAAAAAAAAAAAAAAAAAATCAAAAGAAGAATATATATGAATAAATTATGTAAAATAATTTACTAAATTCTATTGAAAATAATTTCTTTTATTATAATTTTCAAACTTTTTTTTTTTTATATAATAATAATATTTATATTTTAATATATTTAATAAAATATTTAATAAATAAAAAACAATAAAAATATATAAAATATAAAGAAAAAAAAATTCTTTATTGTTATTTTTATATTGTAAAACATGTTATTAGTTTGAATGTTTATTTTTATTATTATTATTTTCTTTATTTATTTAAAATATAAATTATTATTACAATTTTATTTTAGTGATATTTTATTATATATAAGAAATAAAAAAATAATAATAATTATCTTATTTATTTCTCTATTCCTTTATTATTATTATTATTATTATTATTATTATTATTATTATTATTACTAATATTATTATTGTATTATTTTTAAATTAAAAATAAGAAACTAAAAAAGAATTAAACTAATGAAATAATATACCAACAATCATGCATAATATTGGAACATAATTAAGTATGACTAAATACCTTTTTTCTTTTTTTTATTAATCTTTCTTTTCATTTTTCTTATCAATTTTCATTTCTTATTATTCTTGAAAAAAAATTCTTGTCATTTTAATTTGATTTTTTATAAACCTTTTTTTTATTAATAATTTTATAAAATAAGTATCATTCCAATATCATATATATATATATAAAATAGGATTATAAAATAAGTATCATTCCAATATCATATATATATATTTTAAATATTCTTTTTTACTATAATTCCAACTCTATTTCAGATAAAAGTAATATTTGTTTCAATTTTTTAATATTATGAAATTTTATTTTCATTATTAAAATATATATATATATGGTTTATCTTCTTATCGAAGTGAGAATCCTATTAAAAAATAATTAAAGAAATGAATACAAAAATGAAAATAAAAATAAAAATAAAATAATAATAACATAAAATAAAAAAAATCTTTAGTGATATTAAGAAATGTATTTCATTTTAGGTATTGATGAATACTACAATGCGATAATAATATTAAGCAAAAAACAGAAAGTCTTAATATATTGAATATATACAAGATATCATGATATGTTTATGATTATGAAAAAATATTATTTTAAAAATGAAAGATGAATGATATTGAAAATTATATATATATATATTATGATATTATAAATATGGTTATTTTTTTTGATGCTTTTATATATATAAAATATTTGTATTTATATATGATGATGTGAACACATAAATTAAAAATAAAATAAAATAAAAAAAATAAAAATAAAAACAAGAAAAAAACATGTTTTTTTTTTTATTAACATGTTTTATTATAATATTGAACTTTTTTTTCTTTTTTTTTTTTTTTAAAAAAAATATTTTTTTATTTAATATTTTATAAAATATAAATGTATAATAATAAATATAAAAATAAATATTTATTTATTTAATTTTACAGATAGTTAAAATAATCATCAATATTATTTGAGGGGTATTTAAATAATTGTTAATTTTTTTTTTTTTTTTTTTTTAATTATATGCCTCTTTTTTTTTTTTTTTTTTTTTTTTTTTTTTTTTTTAAATAATTTATATGCATTCCTCCATTGATGATTCTAAAGTTTCAATAGGTGTTATTGGTTCATTTGACATTAATAATGGAATATTATCTTTTTTAGTTTCGGTTGTTGTAGTATAACCATTAAGAGATGGTTGATTATTTTCATTTATTTTTTGAATAGGTGTAGGTTCTTGTATTTCGGAATTATTAAATGAAATAATAATTGGAGGTTGGGAAAGAGGTGAATTCAATATTGTATTACAAGTCTTTATTTTACTTGGCTTTCTACGGAAACGATGTTCACCATAATTCATTTTATTATTAGTTTCTTGATGTAAATGTCTAACTTTTTCACTTTTAGAAACAGTTAAAAGTGAAAATTGTTGAACCATAATTTCTGTAATAAAACGTTTATTCTTACGATAGTTATCAGTAAGAATTTCAAAGTTTTCTTCTTCAAAAGATCTCTTTTTTCTTGCAAGATAGGAATAATAATGAGAATCCTTTCGTGGGTTCCTCAAAGATAACGGAGATTTCAGAGTACTCGTCATCTTTTTTCTTTATTTTTTATTTTTTTTTTTTTTTTTGAAAAAAAAACCTTTAATATGAACTTTTTATTTTTATGACTTTCCTTTTCGTTTAAAATAATGAATCTAAAAACAGTCTTTATTCTTTGATTTTTTCCCCGAAATAAATATATTATTTCTATTAATATATAAAAATGATATTATTTAATAATTAATTAATACCTTGTATTTATTATTATTATTTATTATTATTTATTATTTATTATTATTATTATTATTATTTTATAAATTTTTAAATATTAAATATTTACCTTACTTTATAAAAATAGGATTATTTTTATAATATTTATAAATAAAAAATTGTCCGTAATATTATTATTTTTCTTTTTAAAAAAAAAATTAAATATATTTTTATTGTTATTTTTTTTCTCTACGTTTTGTTTAATATCGAGTTGTTTTTTTGATATATCAAAAAATTATACGATTTATGTATGAACATACTATAATTATTAAAATAAAAACTTTTATTCATAATATTAAAATAAATAAAAAAGAAACAAATTTAACAATAATAATAATTAATATTTATTATTATTTCTTAAATATTATTTCTTTTATTAAAAAAAAAAAAAAAAAAAAAAAAAAAACTTATTATTATTTAAGTTTTATTATATATATTATATATTAAAAGATTATAATAATAAATTTTTTTGAAATAATTTCTTTCTAATAACTATTAATAATTTTTAAAATTAATAAAACCTATTGTTCTAATATTTGAATAAAATTGAAAGTGAAGTTATTATAAAAATATTGAATTATATATTATAAATGATTAATTATTTAAATATTATTATTAAAAATATAGGCAATAAATTGTCACTATTTTCTAAGAAAATCTAAAAATTAATTTTATATATATTATTGGAATATATATTGATTTAATATATATTGAAAACTAATACTATAAAAAATAGTTTAATTAATGTTCTTTAATAAATAAAAAAACTAAAATAACTAAAATAAATTATCTAGTTTCTTTTATTTTTTGATTTTGAAAATAAAAAAAAAGAATATTTTTACTTTTATGAAAGTATAAAAATAATTTTTTGGTGTGTGTAATAAAAAAAAAAAAGAAAAGAAAAAAAGAATTTATAAAAAAATGGAAGAAATTATTTTTATATCAGTTTATTAATTAATATTTTAATATTCTATTTTTCTATTTTTAATAATTTTGTGAAATGTTTCTTTTCAAAATATTTATTTTTATTTTATTTTTTTTTGATGGATTCTGAAGTTTTTTTTTTTTTTATTTATTAATAAATATTATAATATATTTAATTGAAATAATAAATATATTATTATATTATATTATATTGTATTATATTATATGATGAAAATGGAATATAATTAATAATATTAATAATTTTAATAATATTAAATAGAATTTATAATAAAATATTAAATATAAATTATTATAGTGTTATTTTTATTAATTATTAACATTTCATTTTATATAATAATATTTAATAATATTTAATAATATTTAATAATATTTAATAATAATAAATAATAATAAATAATAATAATAATTATAACAAAATTGGTATGGTGATTTTTAATGATGATATAAATTAATTATCTCTTTATTAACCTATTCACTTATTTCTATAACTATTTATTTATTTAATTATTATTTAGTTACACATTTATATAATTATTAATTTTATTTGGTTATTAATTTTTATTCATTTATTTAATTATATATGATTTTATTTGTTAATTTAATTTATTAAATAATAATATTATTCTTTTTATTTATTTATTTATTTATTTATTTATTTATTTATTTATTTATTTATTTATTTATTTATCTACTTATTTATTTATCTACTTATTATTTATTTATTTATTTATTTATTTATTTATTTAGTTATTTATTTATTTATTTATTTATTTATTTATTTATTTATTTATTTATTTATATTAGTTATTTGTTATTATTCGTTTATCCTTTTTTGTTTTATGTCACTGATTTTAAATTCTATTGATTATTTGATTTTATGATTCATTATTTTTTAATATATTTACCATTATATTGTTATTATATTATTACTATTATATTATATTATGTTGATAATGTATAAAGTTAATTATAAATTTAAATTGATAATAAATACTTTATTTTTATAGCATAAATAAATTTTTAATATAATTATTTTTAATATTTCACATAATTTTATTAATATTTTAATAACAAAATATGATTTAATAATATAAGTATTATATTATATTATATTGTAGTATATTATATTATAATATTATAATATTATATTATATTATATATCATAAGTATTATATTATTTATATATTAGTCAATATAATATACTATTATGGTAGGTTTGTTTGTGTAGGTTTGTTATTATTATTATTAATTATTAATTATTAGGATTATTAATTATTAATTATGATTATTTAAAAATAATATTACTATTAATTTACTAATTAAAATTAAAATTTTTTAAGGCTAAGTATTATAAATTAATATTATTGAATAAAAATTTTTTTTAATTATTATACATTTCTTACCCTTAAAATTTTTTATTTTTAATATTCTATCAATAATAAATGCAATGTAATATTAATGTATTAATGTATTAATGTATTAATGTAACAATTCGTATAAAAAATACAAAATACAAAATTTTAATAATATTTAATATTTTGATATATTTAATAATTTTTTTTTGATACTTTTGATATATTTTGATAATGTGATAATGTGATAGTGTGATATTGCGATTTTATTACAATAATTACATCATTACATTATAAAATGTATTATTAATGTACATTATTTAATTTTTTTATGTTTTTGATTTGTTTTTGTTTATTTATTTATTTATGAAGGATGTGTTTTTAATTATAATTATTAATATTTAATATTTATTATTATTAATTTATTATAAATAATTATTCTATTATATTATGACTTTGTTACAAAAAAACAATTAAATAAATATTAAAATAGAATATTACCTTTTATATATAAATTAATAAGAAGAATTAAAGCTTGCTTTTTTCTTTTTTTTTTTTATGTTATAATGTTAAAATATATTTAATAGATGTTTTGGTTTTTTTTTTTTTAAATATTGATTATTTTCATAATTTAATTGACATAAATTAATTGTGACAATTGTTAATAAATTTTGATGAAATATTTAAATTATTATTAAACATCATCAAAGTTACTATTATTTTATTTTATTTCTTTTCTTTTATAATATATTTTGTTTCGAAAATGTTATTATTTAAATTGTTAAGGGATGAAATAAATTATTTTTAATGTTTTACCATTACAATAAACAGTAAATGTTTATCATCTAAATATTCATATTTAGGCATTGAATAATAAACTACATTTTATATATAAATTGTATTATATATAATTGTAGTATATTGAATTAAAAATAATTTTTTTTTTTTTTGGTAATAATATATATTTTATTATTAATTATTTATTTATTTAGTTTATGTTTTAAAATTAATTCTTATTAATATATTTTATAATGAAAGTTTTCTCTTTTTTCTATTTTCTTTTTTTTTTTTTTTCTTTTTTTCTTAATTATTATTATTTCTTTTTTTTTTTTAATAATAATAATAAAAAGAAATTTTATTAAAAATGATTTTCTTTTTCAATTGTAAAAAAGAAATATATTGTATACATACAAACAAAAAAAATCACTATAAACTTTATTATAACACATATAAACTTAATTATCTTTTTTTTTTATTATTAATTTATTTATTTGTTATTTATTTGTCTATTTACTTATTTATTTATTTATTTATTTATAATAATTAATACTAATTGATTAAATTATAAATATAGAATTAGAAATTTAAAGTTAATATTAATAATTAATTCACAAATCAAAAAATTTTGGTTCTTTTTCATATTATATAGAATTTAATTATTATTATTTATTATTATTTATATTATTTATATTATTTATATTATTTATTTATTTATTATTATTATAATTATTATTATATATGCTATTATTATTATTAGTATTAGTATCGCTTATTTTTCTTATTATTAGTGTATTACTTGGTCTCTGATATAGGACACCACTTCCTAGTGCTTGAAAAACTAAGAGATCAGTTTGTCACCGAGGAAGACGCAGTAACTAAACAAGGAAAGCCGAAAGGCTTTCCATGTTTAGTTAGGCATTATTATGTTTTTATTATTAATTAATTAATTTATTTATTAATTAATTTATTAATTAATATTAATTAATTCATATTATTTATTAATATATATAACATAATAATAAAAACTTTAAAAAAATAATTATAATACTATAATTATTTTTTTATTGTGTATATTATTGAATATTTATAATAAAATCTTTTACTTATTAAGTGTATTAATATATTTTAATAATAATTTTTTATTCAATACAACAACAACAATAATTTTAATAATATAAAAAAAAAATATTGACATTTATATTACTTTATGTAAAAAGTAACTTTTTATAATATTTATTATTTGATAAAAAAAAAAAAAACAATTAATACTATTAATAATTTTAATATATTCTTTTTTTTTTTCCCTTATATGTTGTATATTATAAACCTTTTTTTTTTTATATATTTATTAAATTATTATAATTACAATTATTCATTACAATTTTATATATTATATAATTTAATTATGATAAAAATAGGAATAAGGTAATAACAAAATGTCATATATTGTTAAAATTATAATTGAAGCAATGGCTTATTCATTAATGTATGGTATTTTTATATCATCATTAATAATAATACAAGGACCTTTAAAACAAATATATAATTATCCTCCAAAAATTATGAATCGAGTTTTTGAATTAGGACTTGTAAATAAAAAAGAAGCCGAGAATGATTCTAAAAAATATAAAGCTTTAGGTTTCACTCTTATGATAGGTCTTAATCTTATATTTATATGTATTATTAATAAAGAAACATCTTTTTGGAAAGGTTTTTTGCAATCCTATATTTTTTTTAATTCTTTTTCTTTTTTTGATGCTTTAATTCTAGATTCTTTATGGTTCTGTAATACAAAATATTTTGTAATTCCTGGAACAGAAGATATGAAAAATGAATATCATAATTATTGGTTTCATTGGCAATGGTTTTTCATTGGTTTAATAGCATTAATTCCAATGGCAATTGTCGTTGGTATACTTACAGTATGTTTTGGTCTATTAAGATAAAAATATATTTTTATAATAAAACTTTTTTTTTTTTTATTTAGATAAATTACCATAGAAAAAATTATCTTTAAACATATCTATTATATGAATATATATAATAAGAAGAAATTATAAATGAACTTGAAAAAAAAAAATTTTTTTATAAGGTTGAAATTTCAAATGTTAAAAATTATAAAAATGTATTTTACTACTAATAAAAATTTTTAAATTTTAATATTCACTAATAAAAATTTTTAAATTTTAATATTCACTATTAAAAATTTAAAAAAAAATATATATATATATATAAAATATATTGGGCTAGGAAAAAAAAATATACTTTATTCTACTAGTATTTAATAATATATAATGTTAAAGTATATATATATATATACTAGTTGGATTTCTTTTATTTCAAAAATGATAATATAATATTAAATAATATTTTATAATAAAAAAGTTAACATCTTTATAGGAATATGTATATTAGTGTCCTTTAGACTCTCTCATAAAATTAAATAAATTGAAATAATTTTTAATAAATATATATATATATAAAAAAAAAGTAACCCTAAAAGACCTGATTGAAAATAACCATTTTACAATGCCTTAATTTTTCGATATAATTGATATATATATATATTTCATTGAAAAGTGTGTATTTATTATTCGTTCGAAATTTCAAAAAAAAAAAAAAAAAAATTATATATTTGTTAATATAAATTTTTCTTCATAAAGTTTGTTTGAAATAAAGAGAAGCTTTTCATTTAAACTTTTTTTTTTTGTAGAGACTTTCAATTTAAAATACTTTCTCTTTCTATTTGAAATCCGATAGATATGAATTATACTATTATTCTATTTATTAATTTAATTTAATTTATTTAATTTATTTTATTATTTAATTAATTATTTAATGATTTAATTATTTATGAATAATATTTTTATCATTCTTATATTAAAAATATAATTTAAAAAAAAAAAAAATTTTTTTTATTATTATATTTTAAATATTTTTGTCAGTTAAATTATACATGTATTCTTTATTTTATACATTTAAACTATATATATATATATATTTTTTTATAAAGAAACAGAGGATCTAATATTATTTATTACAAAAAGAAAAATATACATATTTTTTTTTTCCTGAATTTTTTTTTTTTTTTTTTTAAAGAAAAATACATACATAAATATTTTATTAATATAATATCTTTATCATTAGTTTTTATTTTTATTTTACTACTATTAATATTTATAATTACATAAAAAAAAAAAAAAAGTGGCCTTTTATATATATTTATATAAATTTTTTTGATGATATAGTCTAAAGAATATAGAAAATAAATATAAAAAAAAAAAAAAAAGATATAAATTAAAAAAAAAATTTAATAGATAAATGAACTTTTAATGAAAATATTATATTATATTTTTTTTTTTTTGTTTTTATTCAACTAATTCAAGTTCAGTTTTTCTATTTTTAGCATATTTATCTTTATTTTCTTCCCATATTCTTTGTAATTCTGCAATATATAAGTCTAAATATTTTTGTATATCTTCATCTGTTGGGTTTTCAATCTTTGGACAATCAATTGGAATACCAGTAACAACATTAATTGGTCTAGAATATGGAATCCAAAGTTTTAAACGACCATAGAAAGTTGGAAGACGGAAACCTAAATATTTCTTTATTAATGTATTATTTTCAGTAACAATTTTATGTTGAATTTGGTCAAATACATCAACTTCACCAAAGTTTAATACAGGTACTAAAGATATACTATAGAAAAAAAAAATAAAAATTAAAAAATAAAAAAAAAAAATTATTATAATTATATATATATATGTTATTTTGTTAGAGATTTATATTTTATGTTTTTATTATTATTATTATTATTATTATTAAAATTAATGATAATCTTTATTAAAAAAAATTTTTTTTTATTTAAAGTTTTTAAACTTCTAAGATTTAAAGACTATTATATAATTTATTTTTTTTTTCTAACTTACCCATTCTTTAAAGCAATTCTAACAAAACCTTTTCTTCTCTTTAAAATAATCTTATAAGTACCTGGATAGGAGTAGAGAGCTAAATAATAATAGTATTATTATTATAAATATTATAAATATTAATATTTATAATAATTATTATATAAAATGTAAATATATAAAAATATTATATAAACATTATATATATTATATAAGATTTAATCTATAATATAAAAATATGAAAAAAAAAAAATAAATAAAAAACAATATTTACATTCATTGGCACCACCAATAACAATAACAACCTTTATTAATAAGGAAAAAAATTTTAATTTTAATAACCATTGACATAGAATATTATTAATATATATTAATATATATTACTATTGAAGTATATTTTTTTATTTTATACTTACAGAATGGTTAGTTTCTTTGAAAATACCAGTAATAGCTTTTCTATCACAATTACAATAACCTATCATTAAAACATAATCTCTCCAGAAAGGAACCCTAATTAATTAATTATATAAAAAGTTTCATATATATAACATATAATATCATATAATATAATAAAATAAAATAATAAGTTTAATATAGATATAGATATATATATTTTTTATTTTCAATTATTATAAATGTTATTCAAATATATAAATTTAATTTATTATAAAAAAAAAATAATTATTTTTTAAATTTTAATAATTATAATTATAAAAAAATATAAATACCAGAAATTAATTGGAATAGTAGCAAGTCTTATATTAATACCTGGGAAAACTTTACTAATAGAAAGAGCTTCTGAAGAAAAAGCAATATTTGATGAAATGCAAACAATACCATGTGGATGATATCCTGTTTTAGTTTGTTATTATTAATTTTTATTGTTCATTATTATTATTAATTATCATTATTTTATCATTATAACATTCATTAATTTATTGATGTCATTTATATTATATAATAATAAATAAAAAAAATACATTAATATAAAATATTATTAATGTAATTAATAAATTTAAATATAAAATATATATATATATAAATTAAAAATATATATTTAAAAAAAAAAAATGAATTATTTTTATTGTTACTAACCAAATAAGTATTGTTTGTTACTATCTAAATTTGCTGATTTGTGTAATCTAATTGGGAAATCTATAATAAAATAATAAACAAGATAGAATAAAAATAAAAAAAAATAAAATTAAATTAAATTAGTTAAAATTATATATATTTATTATCCTTGTTATTTATTTTTTATTTTATAAATTATTTATTCTCATATATAATTTATTAAAAAAAATAATAACTTACAATCTCTAACGAGTTTCCATAATTTCATATTTCTAACAAATTCAACTCTTCTACCGTAAATTGGAGTCTTATTAACTACATTGTCATAAATAATCCAAATATAATAAATAACCATAAGTAATCTTGTCTTTTTATAACATATAAGTACAATATAAAGTCCAATGCCAATAAACATTAAAGCAGACCATATAACTGCAGAAATGGTTTCTAAAAAAGTTGGTTTTTTTTCTACGGCATCTTCATTATATTCAATGTCATCAACATCTTTTTCTACTTTTGGTTCTACTGTTTTACTCATTTTTTATATATATATGTTGTCTTTTTTTTTTTTTTTTTTTTAAAATTTTTTTTAAATAAAAGATATTTATATTTCCAGTTTAATTTATATAAGAATTATTTCTTATTTAAATTACGTTATTTTTATTTATATTTTTATTACTATTTAATATAATAAAAATAAAATATCTATTAAATTGATTTTATTATCTTTTAATTTATTTTATTTTATTATATTTTTATTTCTTTTATGTTATTTTTCCTTTGAAAAAAAAAATAATATTCAATAATTATTTAAAATATTATTTTTTTCAAAATAAATGCAAGCATTTAAAAAAAAAAAAATAAAAAAAAAAATAATATATATTATACTTTATATAGATTAAATAAAATAAGGAATTTTTAAAAAATTATATATTTATATATAATAAATATTAAATATAATTAATTATGAATAATTTATCCATTATATATAATATCAAATTATTCAATTATTTATTTATTTATTTAATATTTATTTATTTATTTATTTCAATTATTGATTATCTATTAATATTTATTCCTTATTTAATTTTTAAATTTTAGCCTTTTTTTTATTTATTTATTATTTATTTATTTATTTATTTATTTATTTATTTATTTATCTAAATATTTATTTATTTATTTATTTATTTATTTATTTATTTATTTATTTATTTATTTATTTATCTAAATATTTATTTATTTAAATATTTATTTATTCATTTATTTATTCATTTATTTATTTATTTTTGTATGGAATTAATAAAAAATTTTTTGGTTATATTTTAATATATAATTTTTATATATTAACTTTTATGAATTTCATAAATTAAATTAATAAAATTTTATAATTGGTTATTACATCATAATATAATAATATATATTACAATATATTCTTATAATATATTATTTAATATATTTGATCAATAGTTCAAATTATTTAAAAAAAAAAAAAAAAAAAAAAAAAAGAAAAATAACATGAGACAAAAGAAAATAATTAATAATAATAAAAAAAAATATTCCAGTTATTGTGAAATCTTTGAATATTCAAGTAAATAAAATAAAAATAAAAAATAAAAATAAAAAAAATATATATATAAAGATATACTAAATCTTATAAAATATATAAATATTAATTATTATTTATATATTTTAATAATCTTATAATTTTATAAATTGTATTATTTATAATCTTGAAACTTTGATATATTTTTTTTCTTTTTTCTATTTTACTTTCTTAATTTATATTAGTAATTTTTTAAAAAAAAGAATTTTTTTTTTTGAAAATAAATAAAAATATGATTATATTCTATAATATATTATTTATATATAAAATATATAAAATATTTAAAAATTAATTGAAACCCAAAAAAATTTGTTTTTTTTTTTTTTTTTTTTTTTTTAATATAAAAAAAAAACATGAATTCATATGTTTTTATAATAAAATAAAAAAATTTTATATAAAAAAGGATTAATTATTAAAATATTAAAATATTAAATATTAAATAAATAAATAAATAAGTATTAAATAAATAAATAAATTTATATATCTTAATTTTTTATAATAATTCATTTATTATTATTATTAATTTATGTCATTAATAATAAACAAATTGAAATTGTAACCTTTTTTTTTTTTTGTCATTTTTATCATTAGGAAAAATACATAAACAATATTTTTTAAAAAAAAAATAATAAATATTTAAAACTTTAAAAATAAATATATATAACATATATATTTAAAAAAAAAAAAATAATAATAAACATTTCAGAATTAAAATTAAAATAAAATAATTTAATAAAATAAGATATATATTTTAATAATTTTTTTTTTTTATTTTATTTAATAAAAAGGTTTTTTTGTTTTTTTTTTTTTTTTTTTGAAAGTCTATTACTGAAATTATTGAAATGAATGTAAATAAATAGTATTAAAATTTAAATAGATTAAATATATTATAATTTATAATGAAAATATTTTTTTCGTATATTATAATACTTTTTTTTTTCTTTTCTTTTTCTTATTTAAAATTTAAAACAAAAAAAAAAGTTCAATAAACGAAATTTATATGTTAGGTGTATATATTTTAAACTTTAAAAAAAAAATAATAATGAACAAACTTAAAATTTTATATTTAATTTTTTTTTTTTTTTTTATAAATAATGGTGTTTAATCTGTAATTTCAATTGTTAAAAAAAAAAATTGCTTTTTTTTTTTTTCAATTTTAATTTAATGATAATTTTAATTTTTATCTTAAATCTTAATTTTAATTTGTAAAACGAACACTTCTCGATAGTTTAGTTTTAATACCCGTAGTTTCACCAGCATATGGTCCAACATCATTCTTATTGTAAGCAACACGACGGAAACTCTTCAATTTAATCATAGCCTTTTCATACTTCTTACGGTGTTTAACACGTGGGTTCTTCTTTTCACGTTTACGGTGTGGTGTTAAACCACGGTTCTTTTCTATGGTCTTATTAATATGTCTCTTTTCACCTGGAGCAAGATCATTTTCATCAATCATACTATTTTAAAAATGGTATGATTTGAAATTTAAATTATATAAAAAAAAAAATATAAATATATATTTATATAATAATAATAATAATAATAATAAATTATTAGTATTATAATTATTGATATTATGTTTATTATTAATGAATATTATTATCATTTATAATAATTATTGATATTATGTTTATTATTAATGAATATTATTATCATTTATAATGATGATTATTATTTCTTTTTTTTTTTTTTTATTTTTTTTTTATTATTATAATTATTATCAATATTTACCTTTCTTCTAATAATTCTTGTTTAATCTTTCTAAAGTTTTCTTCTTTAACTCTCTTCTTTTCTTTAGAGGCATTACTAAGATCTTCATAATATTGAAGATCTTCTTCATTAAAGTTATCTACATAATCATTATCAATATAATCTTCTTCATCATCTTCTCTTGGACGCTTATTTGATCTTAAATTACTATTTAAATCTAAACCATCGTTAAGATCTAAATCATCGGTATCATCAAATATATCAGCATCAGGATTTTCTCTTGATTTTTTAACTTCTTCTGAAATTTCTTTTTTATCTTTTCTTTTATAAGGAACATCTAAATCACCAGTAGATTTTCTACCTGTTAATTTAGTTAATGACTTTTTTTTTTTATTTTATTTTATTTTATTTTATTTAATTATTTCAAAATGAATAATAATAATAATAATAATAATGTTAATAATAATATATTAATAAAATGAGGAAAAAAAAAAAAAAGTCATGTATTATTAATATAAATGTATAAATGAATATAATATATTATAATTATTTATCATTATTAGAATTATTATTATTATTATATAAAATATATATATATAATATATATATATTTCTTTTTTATCTTTTTTTTTTTTTTTTCTTACCTTATTAATATTGGATGCATAGAATCTTAAACTATTCTTTTTCTTATCATTTTCATTAATTTCATCATCATCTTCATTAACTCTAGCTTCATTAAAATCTTCAGATTTCTTTTCTTTCTTATTCTTCTTTAATTTTTTATTATCATCTGATTTTAACGATATAAATCTTTCTTCATAATCACTATCACTATAAGCTTGTACTTCTTCTGAAATTTGAACATGTTTTTGATTCTTCTTTTTCTTTTTATTCATATCAGTAGATAATATAGAAGATAATTGTTCTTCTTCATCATTTTCTTGTTCCTCTTCTATTTCATCTTTATCATTTTCTTCTTCTTCTTCTTCTCCATATTCTTCATCATTATCATCATCATTACTAAATTCATCATGAACTTCTGCTAATAATTTACTTGATATATCTTGACTATCATCTTTTGGTCTACCTTCAGTAACTTGTCTATTTAATTCATCAATCATTTGTGCAATTATAGTTTTTTCTTTTGGTTTTCTATTCTTTTTATTTTTCTTACTTTTCTTTTCTTCTTCTTTTCCTTCAACTTCTTTTTCTATTTTATCTAAAATCAATTTAATATCAACTAATGTACTAATAACTGGATGTTCTTTAATTTTATTTGCTGAATTTGATGATCTTAATACCAAATAAAATGAAATATTGGTTAAATAAGAAACAATAATTTCTTTTTATTTTATTTTGTTTGTTTAATAAAAAAAATTTTTTTTTTTTAAAATTGAATTTAAAATATTTCGATTTTGTTTTAAAATATGAAAAAAAAAAAAAGATAATAATATATAAAATATTATATAAAATTATAAAATTAAATATAGTTATTAATAAATATTTATAAATATATTTATATATATATTAAATCAAATAATAAAATAGAATGATATATATAGAAATATATTTAAAAAAAATAATTATACTAATAATAATAATAATAATAATAAATTATAAATAATATTTTTTTTAAAAAAAAAAAAAAAAAAAAACACTTACTATATTTAAACTTTAAGTATTTAACAGTTTTCTTTTCTAATGAATTTCTAATTTCATCTTTTTCTATCATATTTAAAATTGGTATAATTTTTTCTTTTAATTCAATTAATTTTTCTTTATAATCTTCAATTAATTCTAACATTTCTGGAGTTTGATTAAAAATAATTGATAATTGTTCGTCTTTTGACATTTTGGATATATTTTCTTTTAATTTTTTATTAGCAAGTTCTACTTGTTCTTCATCTTCTTCCTCTTCTTCTTCCTCTTCTCCTTCTAAATCAACATCCTATTTTATATATATAATTATATATATATATATTAATATATTATTTAATAAATTAATGAACTTTCTCCCTTCTTTTCCTTTTATGTTCTTTTCTTTTTTTTTAAAAAAAAAAAAAAAATTCCAAATTAAAATTTAAAATAATTAAATTAGCATATTTAAATGATTATTACAATTCCTGATTTTCCTGTAGATAATTGAGTAGCAAAACTATCGTCTAAGAAATCTTCTTCATCTAATTGTTCAATTCTCTCTTTTTGTAAACGAAGTGCTTCAATTTCTTCTTCTTTTGCAATTTCATCATCTGCATCAGCATCATCAGCATTATAATAAATATCTCTTCTTTTACCCCAAGCTTTTTCATCAAGTTCTTTTAAAATTTTTAATCAAATTTCAATTAAATATATTTTAAATTTCAAATTTTCAAATTTATATAAAAAGAATTTTAAAATAATTTAAAGAAGAAAGAAAAAAAAAATTAATAAATTAAATTTTAAAAAAAAATAAAACTTATAATATATAAAACTTATAATATATAAAAATTTATAAAAAATATTATATATATATAATTTTTTAAATCCAAATAAATTATCTTTTTTTTCTTTAATTACCTTTATACTTTTGTTTTTCAATAATATCATCATTATTTTGAACCTTATAAATACCTAAATCTGCTTCTTCATCATCATCATCTTCATCACTTGAAACACCGTCTAAACCGAAAACTTCTTCATTTCCTTCCTCTATATTGTCATATATTTAATTTTTTTTTTTATTTTAAAAATATTAACATTAAATTTTTCTCTTTCTTTTTTTTTTTTTTTTTTTTTTTTTTTTTCATTATTATTTTTGATATATAATTCCTTTATATTAATAATACCTTCTTCTTCACTTTCATTTTCATTATAATCATCTCCTAAATCAATCATTTCACGTTGTTTGTGAACTACATAATAAAAATAAAAAATTATTCATTTTTAAAATAATATATATTATGACATATAATTTAATATATATAATAGAAAAAAAAATAAATTGATTAATTTGAAAATGTACTTTATTTTTAATTTATCTTGAAATTAATGCATTTCATATAATAAAATTTAAATTTAATTATAATAATTAATATAAATTAATTATTATATTTGAAAATGAAATTAAAATGAAAAAAAAATAACATTATTTTATTTTTTTCTTTTTCTTATTTAAAAATTCAAAATTATAAGAGTAAAAATAATATATATATATAAAAAATTACATTCATCTTCAGAATCTAATTCAACATCATCTGCTGTTTCCCAACGATTTAATGAAGCACCAGATTTAAAATCTTCTTCATCAGAAAATTCACTTTGTTGAACAACTTTTCTATTTCCCTTTTTTCTTGCCATAATTTTTTTATTTTTAAAATGAAGAAAATAAAAAAAATAAAAAATTATAATAACATATAAAAAAAAATATATATATATTATAAAATTTAATTTTTAATTAATAAAATTTTACATAAATAATTTAAAAAAAAAAAAAAAAAAAAATCAAAAAAATATAAGATTTAATAATGATTGGTTAATTTTGATTTTTTTTTAAATGTTAAATTATTATTATTTATTATTATTATTATTTACCATTTGATATAATAATTATATATAAATATATATACAATCAATGAAATAATATTAAAAATATAAAAATTTTTCAAAATTAATAAATAAATAAATAAATAAATACCTAATAATAAAATAAATAATTTTTAATAATAAATTAATTGAATATATAAAATATATTTCTATAAATTATAAATTATATAATAAATAAATAACAAAAACAAAAACAAAACAAAATAAAAAAAAACAAAAAACGATCCATGTAAAAGTCTTTTTTTTTTTTTTTTTTTTTTTATTGAAAATAAAAATTATTTTTTATACATTTTTTTTTTTTTTGTTTTATTTTAATTGTAATTAAATAATTATTTATCTTTAATTAACTTTTTAAGTCAATATAAAGAAAATATTTTTATTTTTGTATATGATTTTTTTTTTTTTTTTTTTTAAAATTATATTTGCAATTTATATCATTTTTAATTTTTAAAATGAATTTTTATATTTTATATAAATTTTTTAATTCCAAATATGTCTTGTTTTTTTTTTTTTTTTTTTTTTTTTTTTTTTTTTTTTACAATAAAATAAAAACAAAAGAATAATAATTATTTATTATATCAATTTGTTTATTTGTTTGTTTTATCTAATATATATGAAAAAAAGAAAGCAAAGATAAAAAGAAAAAAAAAATAAAATAAAAAAAAAAAAAATAAAAAATTAATAAATAATAAAAATATAAATTATTTTATTATTGTTATTATTATTTATTTATTTTTTTTTTTTTTTTTTATTATTATTTTATTTTATTTTTAATTAATTAATTAATTAATTAATTAATTTTTTTCCTTCTTTCTTTCTTTTTTTTCTTTTTCTTTTCATACAGATTTGGCATCATTAATAAATTGTTTAATCTTTTCAAGATCTTTAACACCTTTTGCTTTTTCTACACCACTAGAAACATCAACAGCCCATGGATGCATCATTTCAATAGCTTCCTTAACATTATTAGAATCTAAACCACCTGCTACCATAAATGGTATAGTTTTACTAACTTCTCTAACAAGTTCCCAATTGAAAGTAACCCCATTACCACCTGGAAGATCACTTCTAACAACTTTAGTATCTAATAAGAACATAGAATTTAAACCATTACCCTTTCTAATATTTTCAATGACTTCCTTTTCAGTATCGGTTGGTCCAATACTTAATGCCTTTAATACTGGAACAGGTATCATACGTGCTAATTCTAATGGTTCTTGTCCATGTAATTGTACAATATCTAAACCAACATCACGTACAATACTATTAATATATTCATAGGTTTCATTAACAAATAAACCTACCACTAATGGTTTACGTTTTTCTAAGGTCAGGCCAATAATTTTTGAGGTAGTATTAAACCAAGAAGAAAGACTGGCATCTCCAGGATATGGCATTTGACATTCTACGGTTAAAGAAGAAGCTCCATATTTTTCTTCTCTATAATGATTAAGGGCGATAACAATTTCTTTTGCCTTTTCTGGTGTAACATATCTTGGTGATTTCTTGAAGAAAACAAGACCTATGAAATCAGCACCTGCTTTAGCCGTAGCAATAGCATCTTCAACATTACTAATACCACAAATTTTAACTAAAGTATGATTATCCTTAAGAGGTCTTGGTACACCTGAAGTTTCTTCAATAATTTCATCCACAGTTTTCTTAACCTTAGTAGGTGGTACTCTACCTAATAATTCTTTAATAAAATGATCTGTATTATCAGCACGCATTAAAGCTTCACCAACTAAAATAGCTCTAGCTCCTGCATTAACATAATTATCAACATCATCTCTACTATTAATACCACTTAAAGCAGCTAAAATAATATCTCCACTAACCATATTGGCAAGATTTGTTGTAGTTTTTGGATCAACATTAAAGGTATGAAGATTTCTATTATTAACACCAATAACTTTAGCACCAAGTTTAATAGCTCTTTCCATTTCAGAGGCCTTATTAACTTCAACTAAAGGTTCCATGGAAAGAGTACGAGCAAAGGCCATAAATTCCTTTAATTGTTCATCGGTTAAAATGGCAACAATTAATAAAACGGTATCAGCACCACATAATCTAGCTTCTAAAATTTGATATTTATCAACAATAAAGTCCTTTCTTAAAATAGCTGGTCTATCCGGTAATTGATCTAAAACTTGTCTAACATCACGTAAATCATTTAAATTACCTTTAAACCATGTTGGTTCAGTAAGTACAGAAATAGCAGAAGCACCACCTTTAGCATAAACTAAAGCTTGAGCTGCAGAATGAGCAGTAATATCAATATTACCTTTACTTGGAGAAGCTCTTTTAACTTCAGCCATTAAAGCAACATCATCATTTGGATGAGTACCTCTTTTTAATCTTTCAGCAAAATTAATGGTTGGAGGAGCTAAACCTAAAGCAATACATTTTTCAAGATGATAAGAAGATCTACCAGGTATAGCTTTAGCATTTGCAACATCAATACGTCTTTGTTCAGCAATTCTTTCTAAAATAGATTGTTGTTTAACTTCTGTTGGTTTAGAAGATGTAGAAGGTAAAGTAATTTGATAATTTTGACCACCACCACTAATATTAGATCTTAAACTTCTTGGAATATGTTCATTAATTGGATTAATTAAATCTTCTCTAATCTTTAAAGTATCCCATGTACCACCTTCCCATTTTAAAAAGTTAGCTAATAAAGTTTTACCATATTCACTAGCAATACTTTCTGGATGGAATTGAACACCTTCAATAACATATTTCTTATGACGTATACCCATAACTTTACGACTATCTGTCCAACTAGTAATTTCTAAACATTCAGGTAAAGTATCTGGATCACCAGATAAAGAATGATAACGAGTAACTTCAATACCTTGTGGAATACCAGAAAAAACACCTTTACCATCATGGGTTAATGGTGAAGTCTTACCATGAACAATTTCACCTGTATAGGTAACTGTACCACCATAAAGAGAATACATACATTGTTCACCTAAACAAACACCAAATATTGGAACTTTACCTTCAAAATGTTTTATAACATCTTTTGAAATACCTGAAGAATTATCTGGATGACCTGGACCTGGGGAAATAACAACATTTCTTGGATTAAGTTTAATACATTCTTCAAGAGTAATTTTATCATTTCTATATACCTCAACTTTAGCACCTAATTGACATAAATATTGGTATATATTATATGTAAAACTATCGTAATTATCAATTAATAATGTAGTCATTTTTTCTTTTTTTTTTTTTTTTCTTTTTTTATACTAGTTTTTGTTTTTATTTAATTCTTTGTTATTTATTTAATTCTTTGTAAATCCTTTTTTAAATTTATATTTTGTTGGCTTGTTGTTGTTGTTGATTATAATAAAATTTTTCAGCGTTTTCAAGAGCAGTAACATTTGCCATTAATTTATTTAAAGTTTCTTGGTATTCCTTTTCTGGGACGGAATCATAAACGATACCAGCACCAGCTTGAAGGTAGACAGTTTCGTCCTTAAATACCATAGTACGGATAGCAATACAAGTGTCAAGAGCACCTGAGTAATCAAAGTGACCAACAGCACCACCATAAACTCCACGTTTTTCATTTTCTAATTCATAAATTAATTCCATGGCTTTAATCTTTGGTGCGCCGGATAATGTTCCAGCTGGGAAAATGGAACGGAAAGCATCATAACTAGTTTTTTCATCTCTTAATTTACCAATAACATTACTAACAATATGCATAACATGACTATACTTTTCAATATGCATTAAAGAAGAAACATTAACAGTATTTGGTTGACAAATACGATTAATATCATTTCTACCAAGATCAACAAGCATAACATGTTCAGCACATTCTTTAACATCTGATAAAAGATCAACAGCTAATGCTTCATCTTCTTCTGGAGTTTTACCACGAGGTCTTGTACCAGCAATTGGATGATTATGAACATAATTATCAACATCAACCTTAACTAACATTTCTGGTGAAGCACCAACAATTTGGAATTCCTTTAAATCAATATAGAACATATATGGAGATGGATTAATACTACGTAAATGACGGTAAGCATTGAATGGATGTAAAGTAGTTTTCTTACTAATTCTTTGAGATGGAACAGCTTGAATAATATCACCTTCAATAATATGACGCTTAAGTTCAGTAACAAATCTTTCATAACCTTCCTTACCAGTATTTGATTCTGGTTTTTGATTTAAGATAATAGGTTTTTGATCTGGAAGTGGAACTTCTGGGTTTTGAAGAGTAACAATAACCTTATTAATTTCAACTACAACATCATCATATAATTTCTTAAGTTCTTCCTTAGAAAGATCTTTATCATTAGTTTTAAGATGAGAAACAACTTTAACTACATGCTTTAAATGATCAAAAACAATTAAAGTATTACATAAAAGCATAATCATATCTGGAACACCAATGTTATCCTTTAATTCACATGCTGTTCTTGGTTCAAAGTATTGAACACAATCATAAGATATGTAACCAATAGCACCACCTAATTTTTATACAAAAAAAAAAAAAATTATAAAATATTTAATATTTATTAAAATATAAAAATAAATAAGTATAAATATAAATATATGATATAAAAAATTAATTACCAGTAAATTGAGGAAGTTCTTGAAGTGAAACATATTTAATGTTATCCATCTCTTTTTGAATATGATTAAGAGGATCACCCTTTAATTCTTCTTTTGGACCGGATCTAATGATCTTGTATGGATCTTTTTTTTTTTTTTTTTTTTTTTTTTTTATTTATTTATTTATTTTTATTTTTTGTTTTATAATAATCAAAAAAAAAAAAAAAATAAAATAAAATAATAATAATAATAATAATAATAATAATAATAATAATAATAATAATAATAATAATAATAATAATAATAATAATAATAATAATAATAATAATAATAAAATAAAATAATAAAGGTTAAATATATTTACGATGTATTTATGATGATAGGGGGGAATTAAAAGTTAAATATATTTATAATTAGAGAAGGGAAGAAAAAAAATTTTACCAGCTCCAATGAATGAATAACGACTAATTTGTTCACCACCTTCGATAGATTCTAACATAAATGAATAATCTTTTCCATTAGAAATCTTAAGATAAGCAGATACTGGGGTTAACATATCAGCTGACATTTCTTGGTAAATTGGAATAGTATTTCCCTTTTTACTATTTACCAATTCAACAATTTCATCAAATGAAGGCTTAATATTAATTTGCTAAAAATTTAAATAATATATTCATATTATCGTTAAAAATAATTATTTTTTAACTCTATTATATAATTCAATTAATTTATACTTCAGTTTATACTTTTACTTACACTCATTATTCTTATTTTTTTAAAAATTAATTATTTATGCGGCTAATGTAATTAATGGTAAATTATTTAAACTAGAATTAATTTTAACGTTTCTTAAAGAATCGAGAATACTACTTTCATCATTCTATAAAGTAATATATTTAAAAAAAAAAAAAAAAAAAAAAAAAAAGCCATAATTTAATAATCTATCAATATGATCAAAAAAAAAAAAAAAAAGACATATGATAAATAATAATAAAATAAAATAATATCTAAAATATATTATTTATACCCATGAAAGAGAGAATTTAGCCCAAGTTGGCATAAATGATTGTTTTAAAGCAGTTTTTTGAACTGAGTAATTTGGTTTAAGAGCCTTAGCAATATCATTTCTAGTGATATTTTCAGTTGAACTTCTCTTAATTGAAGAAATACGACGACGTCTATCACGACAAAGATCTACTAATGGAAGAGAATTTCTAACCTTTGAAAGTTCATTAATTTTCTTTTCACTAATTAATTTATATATATTATAAAAAGTGTTATATTTTTATAAGTTTTTGAAAAATTTTATTTCTATGATGTTTATATATATATATATATGTTAAAAAATATTAAAATATTATATTATAAAATAATTCTTTCATACATTTTCATAGACTTTTCCTTAACAACGTCAGTCTTTTCAATATTGGTTTTATTAATAGATTCAACTTTTGGAATTGGTGGAATAACAAGTTCGGTTTTGGAGATATTCTATTAATTGATAATTAATAAATAAAATAAATAACAGTATAAAATAAATTTTTTTTTTTTAAATATTAACATTTGACACATTTATTTGAATATTAATTTAATAATTATTATATACATTTTCAGTAACAGAAATATCTTCAATAACTTCAATTGGTTTTTGTTCAATGGTTTGTTCAACAATTTCTAAATTTTGTTTTTGTAAAGAAGACTTATTTTTACGAGAACGCTTTTGAGCGCGGTGACGAATACGTCTAATACGATGGGATCTCTTTTTGCCAGAATGGAGGTCCTCGACACGCTAATATAAATATAAAATAAACATTTAACATATCAATTAATAGAAAGTAAATTATTATTCTTTAAATTTTATTAATTTTAAGCTTTTATGATAAATATCTACATCCATTTATCATATTTAATTATTACAAATAATTATAATACATAGGTCATGGGTTAACATATTATTCTTTTAATTATAATAATTAACTATCATTGTGATTCTTTACATTTTATTTAATTTTATTTAATATATTATAATTCATTTATATGATAAAGGATTTACATTATTTTATTTTATTTTATTTTATTTAATATTTGCACTTTATTACTCCTCATTTACAATATTTTATTATTTATTTTATTATATTTATTTAATTTTATTTAGGTATTATTTATAAATATATTTATTTATTCATTACATTTATTTTTTTAATAAATGTATAGTACTTTATTATATAAATATATATATATTTAATTATTGATATTTTTTATTTACTATAATACAGTCATTACTTTTTCAATGTAATATAATTTGACATTTACTTTTTAAAACAATTTTATTAATTATTTATAGTTTTTTATTTTATTTTTTTTTTATCTTTCTTATCTTATGTTTGATATCTTTTAACCAATTAATATAATTATTTAAAAACAAAATTATCCATAAGCAATTTACTAATATAAATAATTTTCTTAGAATTTTTTATAATTAAGAATACTTGTATAAAATATATAAAAAAAAATACAGTGAATAAATAATGTTAAAAATACCTTAGTGAAGGACGCTACAACATTCAAATCATTTTCATTCATAGTCCAAGAAAAAGACCTTGATGATAATGATTTTGAGGCTGAGAACCACCCAAATCTTAAGATTGTTCTAGCCAGGGTGAATAAAAATTTACTTTAAAAAAAAATGCAGATATTTATTTATTTTATCTAAAAAAATATTAAACTGGAATAAACATGATAAAATAATACAAAAAATAAATAAAATAAAATAAAATTAATTGAAATAGAATAAAATAAAAAAGATAATAATTAGAATTAAATATACATTTTCAATAAGAAATAGTATTTTAACGAATTAAAAAATTAATAAATTATTCATATAATAATTTATTATATATATTAATTATTCAATTTCATTTATATTATAAAGACACATGACAATTTTACCTTTTTTAATTAGTAAAAAGTTTTTTTTTTTTAAGGTAGAGAAAAAATGAAAATGAAAAATGAAAAAATAAAAGAAAAAAAGTATATATATATATATATATTTTTATTAATATATTAATATAATAATTTTTTCCTACAATATTAAATATATAATATATTATAAAAATATATTGTAATATATTAAAAAAAATTACACATCAAAAAAAAAAAGAAAAAAAATAATAATAATAATTTATCCTAAAAATCTGCTCCAAATTCCCATATACTAGATAACAAACTTTATTTAATAATAAAAATTTATTATTGTTATTGTTATCAATATTAACAAATATCACATATTTTTTCTTTTTTTTTTTTTTTACTATTTTATTATTGTTAAATATTTAATTCAAAAGAATAGAAAGTATTTATTAAATAGAAAGTATTTATTATAATTATATTTAATACATTAATAATATTATATATTAAGAATAAATAATTTAATTATGAAATAGAATAATATAATGATTAATGAATAGTTAAATAAGATTTAATAAGAAAAAAGTAAGGTTATTTAATAAGAAAAAAATACATATAAAATTAAAGAAAAGAACAAAGTAAAATATAAAATATTAAGTAAAGTATAATATAAAAATATAAAATAAAATAAAATAAAATAAAAAAAAATAAAATAAAATAATAATTGTTACATTTCAAAACTTATTTATATAAATATATTTATTATTAACTTGGTTCAAATATATAAATATAAATATATTTATAAAAACAATAAGTATTTGATTTAAAATAAAAATTAATAATTGATCTTATAAATGGGTTAAACCATAAAAATGAATTTTAGAGATTTTAAAAAATAAAAAAAAAGATTTCTAATTTTTAGTTTATTATTGACATAATTAAGAAATCTTTAAATATTATATTAAATATATTAATTTTTCATTGGTTAAATTTTTATGTATAATAAATTAATCATTAGTAATAATTAACTTTAATATAGGATCTACCATATATTAACTAAATTGATGATTTAAACATATATTAAAATCAAAAAAAAAAAAAAAATATTAAAAAAAATATTATAAAAAATATTTATTATTTATTATCATTAATATTATTATTATTATTATTATTGATTATTATTATTATTATTATTATTATTATTATTATTATTATTATTATTATTATTATTATTATTATTATTATTATTATTATTATTATTATTATTATTATTTATTGATTATTATTATTATTATTATTATTATTATTATTATTATTATTATTATTATTATTCATTATTATTATTAATTTTTATTATTACTATTATTATTATTATTCATTATTATTATTATTATTATTATTATTATTATTATTATTATTATTCATTATTATTATCATTAATATTATTATTATTATTATTATTATTTATTATTATTATTTATTACCATTATTATTAATTTTTATTATTACTATTATTATTATTCATTATTATTATTCATTATTCATTATTCATTATTATTATTATTATTATTATTATTATTATTTATTGATTATTATTATAAATTATTATAAATTATTATTATTATTATTTATTATTTATTATTATTTATTATTATTATTATTATAAGTATTATCATTATTATTGATATTATTATTATTATTATTAATTATTAATTATTAATTATTATTATTATTATTATTATTATTATTATTATTATTATTATTATTATTATTATTATTATTATTATTATTATTATTCATTATTATTATTATTATTATTCATTATTATTATTATTAATTATTAATTATTCATTATTCATTATTCATTATTATTATTATTAATTATTATTATTATTTATTATTATTATTATTAATTATTAATTATTCATTATTCATTATTCATTATTCATTATTATTATTATTCATTATTATTATTATTATTATTATTATTATTATTATATTCAAAAAAAAAAAAAATTTACATTATTATTATTACTTGTATTATCCTACTAAAAAAAAATTTTTTTTGTGTAATAAATTATTCTTAATATTTTATATATCTATCTTTATTAGATTAGAATTAATTAAAAATAATAAATAATTAATAATAAATTCAAAAAATTTTTTTATAAATTTATAAAGATTAATTAGGATAAATTATTTTATGTTATATTAAATTATTTTATGTTATATCCATATTACATATACTATATTTAATAATAAATTTTTTAAAATTTTATAAAAATTTATTACTTTGTTTATTTGTTATTTTTAATGAATTTATCATTTTATTTTAAAATGAGTGAATAATTATAAAATATATATATATATTTAAAAAAAAAAAGTAACAATTATAGTAATAATTCTATAAATTTTATTAACTTAAGTATTATTATCTCTACATAAAGTGTTTCTATTCTTTATTCTATTATTTTAAATATAAATAAAAAAAATGAAATTAAATTTTCTTAGTTTATTCTTTTGTTTATTAGTTGTTATTACTTCTAAAGCTTATGGTGTTAATATAAAAAGAAATATTTCTTTAGACAGTAATTTTTCAGAAAAATTAAGTGAAGAATGTATTAAAGAACAAGAAAATGCTGAAAATACTGAATGTATGGAATTTATAACTTTAAGTAATTATAAACAAGTATGTTCTAATTATAAAAGTGAGAAATGTCAAAAGTTTTATAATGATCCTTTAAGTTACTTTCCACTTTGTAAAAATGATCCTATAATTAAAGAATTATATCAACCAATTGGAATGGAAACTCTTCAACATATGTATGATTTGGAATGTCAAAAAGATGAAGATGGTAATTTATGTCCAATGTCTTTATCTTTTATTACATCAAGTCCTAGTCATGATGTTATAAATGATACTTGCAAATCTAAACTTTGTACAGATTCTATTATTGAAATATGCAAAAAATTTAATATAGAACAATTTTCCTATTACGAAAATTTACCGAATACTAGTGGAAATTTTACTTATGAAGAATTAAATGCATTTAAAAACATCGCTAAAATGTTAGAATCTGATAAATGTAAAGCTTTACATGTTACTAATGATACAAGTAATGCTATTAATATTAAAAGTAGTAATATTTTATTAATTACTTTAACTTTATTATTATTATTATTTATCTATTAGATTAAATAATTAAAATTATTACTATCAAAAAAAAAAAATAATACTAAAAATAAAAAGAAATTAAATAATATTAAAAATAAAAAGAAATTAAATAATATTAAAAATAAAAAGAAATTAAATAATATTAAAAATAAAAAGAAATTAAATAATATTAAAAATAAAAAAAAATTAAATAATATTAAAAATAAAAAATTAAAATTTTACAAGAGAAAAAAAAAATTGATATTCGAAAGTTAAATAAAACTTTAAAAATAAAGTTATTATTTTTATTAAAGATAAAAAAAAAAAAAAAAGAATAATAAAAAAACATAAAAATTAATAGAAAATAAGAATTTTTTTTTTTTTTTTTATTAAAAATTTAAATTTATTTTTTTTATTTATTTTATAAGTATATATTATATTATTATTATGTTTTATTTTATTATTAATAATATAACAAAAGAAAAAACTTTTGAATCATCTCCTATATTATTAATATATTTCATCAAACTCTTAATATAAAAATTTATATAGAATTTTTCTATATAATAATTATTTATATTTAATAAATAATTATAATTTATTAAAAAATTATGATAATTCCATTTCCTATACCATCATATAAACAATTCTTTGAATCATGTGATTCTACCATATATATGTTTTATTAGCATAAATATATAGAAGGTTTATGAAAAAAAAAATTGTTTTGTAAAATTTCTATATACAATAAATGTTGAATTTAAATTTAAATGAAAAAAAAAAAAAAAAAAAAGAAAAAAGAAAAAAGTTAAAAGTGATGATTCAAAAATGAAAGAAAGAATAATATATAGAGAATTAAACTTCATAAAAAAATAATATATCACTATTTGAACATTTATTTATTGGAAACAAAAAATGTTAAAATTTAATAAAAAGAACTACATACATTAACAATATATATAATAAATGATGAAATTAAAATGAAATAAAGAAATTAAAAAAAAATAATAAAATTAAATTTCATGAAAAAATTTATAATTTAGTATTAGTTTATTTGAAAAGTCGATATTAAAAGTAAAAATGTTTTTTTTTTTTTTTTTTTATTATTATTATCTTGAATTTACTATTTTCATTTTTAATTATTGAAACACATGACTGGTTAAATATATATGTTATTCTAACATTGATTTATGATTAATATGTTAAATATTATCTAAAAGTCTGGTTAATTACCTACCTAATAAAAAATGATGAAAAAATTTAAAAAAATTTTAAATTTATAAAAATATAAAAAGTTTTTTTTCTTTTAGCTAAAAGATATCAAAATATTATATATTCGTTATATTTAGATATAAAATAAAAAAAAAAAGACTTAAAAAAAAACATTTTCTTATTTTGAATCTTCTATTTACTTCATTACTTCATTAATTATTGAAACACATGATTGGTAAAATATATATGTTATTCTAACATTGATTTATGATTAATATGTTAAATATTATTTAAAAGTCAGGTTAATTACCTATAAAATAAAAATGATGAAAAAATTTAAAAAGATTTTAAATTTATAAAAATATAAAAATTATTTTTCTTTTAACTAAAAGTTATCAGAATATTATATATTCGTTATATTTAGATATAAAATAAGAAAAAAAATATTTTCTTTTTTTGAATCTACTATTTACATCATTAATTCATTAATTACTGAAACACATGACTTGTTAATATATATGCTATTCTAACATTGATTTATGATTAATATGTTAAATATTATTTAAAAGTCTGGTTAATTATCTACATAATAAAAAATGATGAAAAAATTTAAAAAGATTTTAAATTTATAAAAATATGAAAATTATTTTTCTTTTAACTAAAAGTTATCAATATATTATATATTCGTTATATTTAGATATAAAAAAAAAAAAAAAAAAAAAAAAAAAAAACATTTTCCTATTTTGAATTTACTATTTGCGTCAATAATTCATTAATTACTGAAACACTTGACTGGTTAAATATATATGTTATTTTAACATTGATTTATGATAAATATGTTAAATATTATTTAAAAGTCTGGTTAATTATCTACATAATAAAAAATGATGAAAAAATTTAAAAAAATTTTAAATTTATAAAAATATAAAAATTATTTTGCTTTTAGCTAAAAGATATCAAAATATTATATATTCGTAATATTTAGATAGAAAATAATAAAAAAATAAAAAATAAAAAAACAATTTCTTATTTTGAATCTACTATTTACATCATTAATTCATTAATTACTGAAACACATGACTGATTAAATATATATGCTATTCTAACATTGATTTATGATAAATATGTTAAAAAAAATATTATTTAAAAATTAGGTTAATTACCTATAAAATAAAAATGATGAAAAAAATTTATAAAGATTTTAATTTATAAAAATAAAAAAATTATTTTTCTCTTTATCAGAAGTTATCATAATAATATATATTTGTTATATTTAGATAGAAAATAATAAAAAAAAATTTAAAAAAAATATTTTCTAAAGTTCTTTTTACTTTGCTCTTCTTATTATTTTTATCATTGAAAACACATGGCTATTTATATATACATAAATTTATTGTTATAAATATATTATTTTAAAACAATAAATTTTCTATTAAATCTGTACTTTTTTATTCATTGTCTTATTATTACTTTTTTTTGTAGTATTGAGAGTTATTATATATTTAACATTTACTATTATTGAGAATGATTTATTAGAATTTATACTTATTATCTTTTTTAATTACTAATATTGCAAATAATATAAATAATAAATTTTATCTAAATATTAAAATAAATATTAAAATAAAATTGTGATAATATATTTATTTAGTTTGTTATTTATTTATTTATTTAATTAATTAATTAATTAATTAATTATTTATTTATTTATTTATTTATTTATTTATTTATTTATTTATTTAAAAATTTTGGAGTTTTAAAATTTTTGTTACACAAAATTTAATTAATGCTAAATCAAATTCATTTTTTTAAATATATATAATCATTAAATAGTTAATTGTAAATTGTATATAATATAATTATATATAAATATCAAATATTTAAATATATATTAAAATATATAATATATATTTAAACAAAAATGGAAAATCAATTCTAAATATTAAAATTCTTACTGTTTAATTGTAACAACTTTTAACTTTATAAAATTATTTTTGAAAAATATTAAACAATATATATAACTAAAATTTCAATTAAAAATACCTTTTTTATTTTTATACTATTTAATAGAAATAATAATAATTTACACATCAAAAAATATTAAAAATGATATATCATTTAAATATAAAATAACTATTTACTAATATCTATAATATAATATTATTCTTTGTATATATTAATACCATTTTATATAATAATTTTTATTTATATAAATGAATTTCATTAAAGAACCAATTCATTTATAATACTATATTACGAATTTTATATACAATTATATATATTATTTTTTGTTTTTTTTAACAATAATAAAAAAGAAAAAGATAAAAATAATAATCATAATTAATGAATAGAAAGAGTACAATATCACCTCTAAATTTTACAGTAAAAAAATTTAGAAGAGAAAATGAAAAAGAAAAAATAAATCAATTACCAAGTTCAAATAAAGACAAAAATGAATCTTCTTCAAATAGAAAACCAAATATTAATAAACGTGAAAAGGGAAATCATTTATTATCAAGTTTTAATAATAAAAGTCAAAATCAAAATGCATCAATAAAGAAAAATTTCAATGGAAGAATTACTTTAAATTCTAAAACATATATTCAAAGACATTTACATTTAATTTCAAAAAAGGATCATAGAAATAACAGTTCAAACAGTAATAAACATATAAATGAAAATATTAATATTAATAATAATAATAATAATATAGATGACTTAATAGAAGATATTGATAATGATGATAACGGAGAAAAAGAAGAAAATATTTCTACCCAAATTTTACACGATTCAATAGAAAATATTAATTATGATGAACATCCCGAAGATGGTATAGTAAAAAATATTCCTGAAAAGTTCACTTCAATAAAAAATGAACGTAAAAGAAAATTTAATGATTTTACTGAAGAAAATGATATGGACTCAAGTCCAAGAAAGAAAACTATTTATACTAAATCTCAAACTACAACTCCAAAAAAGCAATCATTATTGAATTATTCAAAAATGATGACAGATAATATTGAACGTTCAAACAAGAAAAAAGTATCTTATATAAAATTTAACTCAGAAAAAAAAGAACAAAATAATAAAACGAGTAAAAATTTACTTAGTGATTTATATAAGCATGGAACTCAAACTGAAAATAAAAATTACATTAATAGGACAAATTCAGTGGAAATAATTAAGCCAACTCAACCTGTAAATTTTAATATATATCAAAATTTTAATAAAAATTATAATACTTTATATGATATTAAACAAAAAGAAACTTCCGATAGCAATAATAAAATAAATAAACAATCATCAAGCTTAGGTATTGATTTTAGTATATTTGATGATGATAATAATGATGTAAATATTAATAATAAAAATACAGAAACAAACATTTCGTTAAAAAATTATTCTAATTCTGATGATAGTAATAAAAATGAAATTAATCAATTTAACAAATTCTCAGAAGATTATGAATTTAATTTTAATCGTAAAAAAACAATTTCTATTCATTCTGATTTCAATGATTTATCGGAAAAAAATCAAGATAAATCTTTTGAAATAGTGAATAAATTAAGTGATGAATCTGAAAAGAATAATAAAAAAACAATACTTATTGATAATACTAATAGTTTGGAAATTACAAAAGACGAAAATAATACGAAAGAAGATAAAGATATAATTATGAAACAGAATGAAGAATTAAAATCAACTTGGGAAAATACATTTACAGATCATAATCTTAATGCTCAAAATATTCTTTATGATAAAGAATATAAAGATTCTATTTTAAAACAAAATTATGATTTTAAAGATACAATAGAAAATACATTTAATGTTTATAATGTTGATAACGTTGTTTATAATAAAGAAAATAATAAAGAAATTAACCAAACTCCTATAAATAATACAATTGATACAATGAATGATTCATTGATGAATAGTAGTTTCATCGATAGTTTTATCAGTGAAACTAGTTTTGATGAAATTGTTAGGTTAAATAACGAAAGATTAAATAACAATATCAGCAATAATAACAACAATAACAGCAATAATAATAATAATAATAATAATAATAATAATGTTAATAATATTAATAATAATAATACCAATAATAATGTGTCAATGTCAAGTAATAATAATAATGGAATTAAGAATATAATTAATAATAGTAATAATGGAATTAAAAATAATAATAATAATAATAATAATAATGGAATTAAGAATATAATTAATAATAGTAATAATGGAATTAAAAATAATAATAATAATAATAATAATAATAATGGAATTAAGAATATAACTGATAATAATAATAATAATAGAATTAAAAATACTACTAATAACAATAATAATAATAATAAAGGAATTAAAAATATAACTAATAATAATATGAATAATACTTTGAATAGTAATATCATAGGAAGTACTAATTTAACTACTCAATCCAAAATAATAAATAATAATAATATCAATGTTTTTAATCGTAATAATAATAATTATAATAATAATAATATTATTCATAATATTATGAAAGTTAAAAATAATAATATTAATAATTATAACTATAACTACAACTACAATAATAATAACAGCAACAATAACAACAACAACAACAATAATAATAATAATAATAATAGTAATAGTAATAATAATAATAGAATTATTAATAAAATTGGCAATTTTGTAAAAGTTAGTATTAATAATAATATCAACAACAATGATAATCAAATAAATGGTAACGATAACTTCAACAACAACTATATTAGTAGCAACAACAACAGCAATAATAATAATAATAATAATAATAATAAATTAACGACCAAAAGTAATAATATTGTCAATAATGATTTTAATAACAAAAGCCTTAGTAATATTAATAGCATAAATAATAATAAAAATAATATTAATAATATTAATAACAATAATAATAATTCTAAAAATATAAATAATATTAATAAAAATAATATTGATAGTTATAACAATACACAAGTAATAAATAATAATGCAATATATAATGATGACAACAGTAATAATAAAAAAAATAATTATAATGATATTAATAATACTATTGATAATAATAATAATGAAAAATATAATAATAATAAAAAGAATTATAGTCAATTAAATGATATAAAAGATCAAATTATAAAGAATAGTGTTAATAGAGTAAAGATAAAAGTTACGAAAAGTGGATATCTAGAATTTAAGGAAAAGTCAACTAGTAGTAGTAGTAGTAGCAGTAATAGTAGTAATAATAATAATAATAATAATAATAATAATAATAATAATAATAATAATAATAATAATATCAATATTAATAATAATAACAATAATAATAATATTGATGTAAAACTAACTCCAAGTGCTGAAAAAAGTAGTGGTACTAGTAGCAGTAATTGTTTTAGTAATGGTGAAAATTATATTCATAATTTTAATTTACCAATTGAATTAACGAATGCTTATTTAGAAAAAGGAATAGATAAACTCTATAATTGGCAAATGGAATGCTTAAAAATGGAAGGTGTTTTAGAAGGAAAAAGAAATTTAATTTTTAGTGCACCAACATCAGCTGGTAAAACCATGGTATCTGAAATACTAATGATTAAAAAAGTTATGGAAACCGGTAAAAAAGCATTAATGATTTTACCGTATATTTCAATTGTTAATGAAAAAACAAAATATTATCAAAACTTATTATCTGATACTCAATTAAATATTGCAGGATATTTCAGTAACTCAAGAGGAGCACCTTTTGAAAAAATGGATATCGGTATTTGTACAATAGAAAAGGCAAATAGTTTAGTTAATAGACTAATTGAAGAAAATAATTATTCCGAACTAGGTGCTATTGTAGTTGATGAACTTCATATGATAGGTGATGAACATCGTGGTTATTTATTGGAATTATTATTAACTAAACTAAGATATGTTATGAAAGATGATTTACAAATTATTGGTATGTCCGCTACATTACCAAATATTGATGAAATTGCTCGATGGTTAAATGCTGCACTTTATATTACAGATTATAGACCTGTTCCTTTAAAAGAACGTATTGTTGTTAATAATATTATATATGATTCTGAATTTAAAGAGGTAGATCGTTTTACTTTTAAG
>MCFG01000018.1:0-67500 GCA_002104895.1 Anaeromyces robustus | reverse complement strand
TAAATAAAAATAAAAATTATGTTATATATATTATTTAAAAAAATAAATGTATATTTTATATATATGTTTAACTAATTATTTTTTTAAATTAATTTTGTTTTTTGTTTTTTGTTTTTTTTTTTTTATAATGATAGGTGCTAGAGCTAGAGCATTATATGATGGTGGTGTTAGATCAATTAAGGATTTAGTAAGTGTTAAAATATTTCTATATATTATAAATCTATAGATATATATTATCTATTATATATTATATATATTTTTATTTTTATAACCTAATTTATTAATAATGTTAATTCTATAATATATATATAACATATAATATATATAATATAATATAATACAATATAATACTTCTTATAAAAAGGGTATTTTAACTCCAGATGATATATTTAATATATTATGTAAAGCTAAAAAGAGAAAAGGAAGACTTAGTAATGATGTTAAAAGAATTGAAATGCATGCAGCAAAAATGATTTCACGTAATGCTAGACAAATAATTTTACAACAACAAGAAGAACTTGAAAGAAACTTGGAAGATTTAAGATGTACATTAAATTGTTAAAAAAAAAAAAAGGGGGGAAAGAAAAAAAAAATTAGAAAAAAAAAAAAAGTAAAGCAAAGAAAATAAACAAAAAAAAATTTTTTTTTAATATTTTAACAATTGTTAAAGTAAAAAAAATTTTTTTTTTTATTTTTATAAAATATATTCTTTTAAAATTAATAAGATAAAAAAGAATAGTTATAGTTAGAATAATTAATAATATTATATATTTATATTTTTATTTTATTTTTAATATATAATATAATACATTTATACCACATATTCTTTTTTTAAATATATTCAAAAAAATACAAAATTTTTTTATATTTTTTTTTTCTAATTTATGAATTATACATATAATCATTATTTTCAACATTTTTTACTATTATTTTTTTTTTCTATTGTTTTTTATTCTTTTTTATTTTTCAAATAAATTATTTTCATTTATTTAATAATTTAATAATATTTATTAATATATATATATATATATTATATATACATGTAAACGATATAATAATAATAATAATAATAATAATTATAATTAACAAATTAGATGATAATTTATTAAAGTAATATCACATTTATCATTATAATTTATTAGATAAAAAAAGTTACTTTTTTTTTTTTAAATATGTATTATTTACATTAATACTTTATAATAATAACTAATAATTATAATAATTATAATAATAATAATAAAAATAAAAACGATAATTATAATATTTTATAAACAATGAATAATGATAAATATATATTTATAATATTTATTATTGGTATAAATAAATAAATTATGAATTATGAATTATGAATTATGAAAAATATATACATTTATTATATTATGATTATATTTTATATATTGATATATATTTACATTTATTACATTTATTACATTTTATCTACAAAAAATTCAATTTTAAAAAAAATTTTTTTTTCTTTATACATTTAAATATATAAATTAAAATTGAAAAAAAAATTAAAATTTTTTTTTTATTATTATTATTATTTCTTATATTTAGACATAAAGTTTATTTAATCTTTTTAATCTTTGTAATTCTGTCAATATATTTTCAACCACACATGTTTTAGTAAATCTTTTAGTTTTATGTAAAGATATCCAATTTGTTTTAATACCAAATACTTGTATTAATCCTCGAATTTCAGCATCCCAAGTACAAGATGAAAATACATTATAGAAATGTCCTTTTTCTAATAAATCATTAAAACTTATACTTGCTTTAAATGGAATATTAACTTTAGAAACAGCATCTTCATTAATAACAATATAATCTTTTTTAGCTTTTGCTATTTGAAATTTTGGAGTATTACGAGTTCCTGGATAATATAACTAAATATAATTTAAATATATATATATACAAATAAAATTATTATTATTTTTATTATTATTAATTATATATTATTGGGAAAAAAAAAAAAAAAAAAAAAAAAAGAAATGAAAAATAATATAAAAAAATATTATTAATACAATACATCAATATCAACATCAGTGAAATTATATTTATAATAATTTGTACTATTTATTTCAAGAGAAATTGTAAAATCAAAAGTTAAATCAAGATTCTTATAATTCATATACGTTTGAATTCTATTATGATAATTATTATAGGATTGAAGAGTTCTTACAACATCATTAATATCTTGAATTTGAACATTTTTAACAGCAATAGTTGCAGTTCTTGGATAAATTAAAAATCCCATTAATCCTAAAATACCTAAAAGTAATATAGTAATGAAAATACAAGAAATCCAATTACAACATGAACAACATGCGCAACAATAATAGGATAAATCTGTTTTTTTCTTTTTTGGTATAACGATTTCACCACTTTCTATTACATTGACATTTTCCTGTTTTTTAGAATTTTTTACATTTTCATTTTCATTTTCGGGTGCAAGAGTAGCATTACTTAAATCAACGTCATTATCAATACGGTTAATTAATTCTTGAGCTTGTTGATTATTATTCATATATTGATTCATTAACATTTGATAATATTCACCTTCTCTCATATCCATTTGATTTTGATTTTGATTATTATTATTATTACCATTATTATTACTATTATTATTACCATTATTATTACCATTATTATTACCATTATTATTACCATTATAACCATTATTATTATTATTAAAATTATTATAATTGTTGTAATTATTATAATTAGTATAGCCGTTTATACCATAACCATTATTATAATATCCATTATAATTATTTGATTTTAAAGTATTATTATTTTTAACAATAAAAGTACCATTTTTATTATTAATTGTATTAGCTTTAGAATTAGCTCTTAAATTATAATTTTCCATTTCTTCTTTAACATTATAGACCGGTATATTAATAGTTGTTGAAGAACCAGCTTCCTCATTATCCATCATCAAATTTGTTTTTTTTAATGAAGTCATTTTTTATTTTTTATTTTTTTTTTATTTTTTTTTTTTTATTTTTTTTTTATTTTATTTTAAATTTTTACTTTTATTATATATTAATTATTTATATTCTTTATTTTAATTCTTTTTTATTATTATTATTATTATTGTTACTATTATTTTTTTTTTATTGTTAGTATATTTTCTATCTATCTAATATATACAAGTATATAACAATAAATTTTGAAGTAAATAAATACAATAATTAAAAAGAATATTTTACTATTTTTTTTTTTTTTTTTTTAAAAAAAAAAAAAAATATGTATTCATTTATTAATAAAAAAAACTTTATTTTTCATAAAGTAAACATAAATACTACTCACTACTTTTTAAAAAAAAAAAAATCATATAAAATAAAAAATCATATAAAATAATAAACTTTAATAATAAAAAGGAAACATATAAAATATGTGAAGAAGAGAATCTAATAATATATAAAAATAAAAAAAAAACCTTTTTTTTTTTTTTTTTTTTCATGAATAAAAATATAAAAATAGTAAATTAATTTAAATATAAAAATATCAATATCAATTCAATAATAATATTAATAAATAATAAATAATATAATAAAAAAATTAAGATTCTTTTAGTTAATTAAAAAATTCACTTGTCTAATTAACTTGAGAAAATATTGGAGAGGTAGACAAAAAAAAATATTTATATAAATATAAAAATATTTTATTTTATTCAACAAACTTTAAACATTCAATTTTCCATAGAAAAATAAAATATAAATTTTGATTTAATTTTTTTTTTTTTTTTTTTTTTATTGATTTGATTTTTTTTTATTCTTAAATTTATTTCAAAGAAATAAAATAATAAGAATAATAAAACTTTATTAGTTATTATAATTCAAAAAAAAAAAAAAAAAAAAAAAAAAGTATTAATTAAAAATATATATATAGAATTTTAAGTTTTTTTTTTTTTTTTTTTTTTTCCTGATACATTAAATCATGATTATATAAATATAAAAAAAAATAAAAAAACCTATTTTATTTTATGGTATAGTATTAACTAAAATATATAATAAAAAAAATTTTTTATTATTAAATAAACTTTTCAAAATAAAAAAAAATAAAAAAATAAAATAAAAAATCAATATATATATTTATTAATATATTAATATTTACACAGTAAAAAAAAAAAAAAAGTATATATATATATATATATTATAAAAATTATGTAAATTAATAAATGGTTCATCCATCCTATAATAATATACATATGATAAAAGAATAAAAAAAAAATTTATTCCATAATCATAATCAAAAGTTTATCGTATATTTTGACAGGTATAAATCACAAGAAATTCTTTAAAAAAAAAAAAGATAATAATATTAATAAAAAAAAAAATAATAAAAAAGATAACTAAATAATATTAAATATAAAAAAAAAATAAATAAATAAATATATAAAGAAAAGAAAAAAATAAAAATAAAATAAAATAAAATATATTAACAAACAAACAAACTTTTAGTAAATAAATAAATAGAATAAACAATTATATTACAAATGAATTGGCCAAAAAGAGAAAAGAAAAAAAAAAAAAAAAAAACAATAATAGTAACGAAAAAAAAAAAAAAAAAAAGTTATTAAATTATTTAATTTGTTTTTGTTTCAAAAATATTATCAACAGATAATATCTAAAATTTACAATAAATACTTATAATATAATGATAAAATAACAAAATAATAATAGATAAAATATATATATATATTATATTATATTTATAATAATTATTATTAGTATTATATTATGATTATTTTATTTATTTAATTTATTTATATTTTTAAAGGTTAAAATGACAGGTAAAATAATAAAATAAAAATATAATTTTTAAAATTATATTTTTATTATTATGTTGTTTACTTAAATCTATTTTTCTTTTATGTTTTGTTTTGTTTTGTTTTACAATTTTCTAATTTTTTTTTTTTTTTTATTATTATTATTATTATTATTAATTTTTTTTTTTTTTTACTTATTTTATTTATTATTTAATATTAATTTTTTTTTTTTTTATTTTTATTTTATATTTAGTTTTTGTTTTTTATTTTTTTTTTTATAATTATTATTTGTATTTGTAATTTTTGTTTTGTTTTGTTTTGTTTTGTTTTTTTTATTGTATTTGAATATATAATTATAGAATATAACATAGAAAATAAAAATCAAAAGTATCTTGATAAATTTTATTAATCCTTTTTTTTTTTTTTTTTTTTTTTTTTTCTTTCTTTCTTTCTTTCTTTCTTTCTTTCTTTTTGTTAAATAATAATATTTATTTGAATTCAATTTTCTAAGATTATATTCGAATAAATAATTGAAAATAAAAAAAAAAAAAAAAAATTAAAAAAAAAAAAAAGGATTACGAAAAAAAATGAATAAGAAAATTATAAGATATAAAAAAAAAGTATATAAAAAAAATTAATTCTATAGTCAAAATAAAAATCTTGATATTCTCCTTAACGCTTTAAGAATTGCTTGTTAAGTAAATATATTACTCTATTAACATTTAAACGAACGTATTCTAAATCTAATAATTGAATACCCATTTGTTGTTTTTCTAATAAATCATCTAATTTTAAGTCCATTTCAAGAATAGGCTTTTCTCTACCTATAATTTTTTTTTTTATTTTAATAAAAAAAAATTAAATAAAATAAACAAAAATATATATATATATTTAAAATTTTAATCACAAAATAATATTATTTAATAAAATTATAATTTATATTTTTTTATCTTTACTATTATTATTATTATTATTATTATATAAAAATTAAATTCTTTAAAAAATTTACCTTTATAATGTAATTCAATAATAAATGAACCTGGTATTGGTGATGAAATATTAAAGAAAATATTACTTCTTCTATTTTCTGGAACATTACTTTCAACTATAATACCTTCTTTTTCTAATTGGGAATGAGTATATTTAATTGGACCAAATATATGATTTGATTTATTCTTCTTTTCTTTTCCTTTAACCATTTGAGTTCCAGATTGTGTTCTTACGTTTTGAAGATAAGCTTTGTAAGATTCTAATTGTGAACGTAAATAATTATTATGATCACAAATAGTCTATATATATATTTTTTTATTATAAAATATAATTAATTAATTAATTAATATTTTCTTGATTATTATAAAAATAAAATCTACTTTTTATTCTATTTCATTTATTTCATTTATTTCATTAAATAAAATATATATTAAATAAATAAATAAATAAATAAATAAGAAAAAAAAAATTTTTTTTTTCTTTTTCTTTTCTTATATTTACCTTAAAAACAATTTCTAATGATTTAATTTCTCTCATTACTTTTTCCTTTAAACTACCTAAATATATAATTTCTTGAGCAACTTCATTGGCCATAAATTCATGTTTAGAATCAGAAACACCAATTTCTTCTAATTGATAAAGCATATCACGAACCTTAATACCCTTTCTAACTAAAGTTGGATCATGACTAGTAGCAGCAGCTTCAGCAATACGCATTAAATTTAATGGTTTTTCTTTAGCTAATGCTGGCATGGTTCTGACAATTTGTACCATTAATGCTTTGGTATCCATATATAAAATATCACCTTGAGTTAATTGACTATCAGCTAACATAGATGGATTATCTAATAATAATAATGATATTATTTGTATATAATTTTAATTTCTATTTTTAAAAAAAATCAAAATATTTATATATAAAAAAAAAAAAATTAAAGTATATATATATATTATATATATTTACCAGCAATTAAAGTTTCCCATCTACTGAAAAGTGGTAAAATAATTGATTTATTTTCTTTTCTTTGAACTTGGTTTGGTGGTGTACCTAATTCTTTCAAAATAATATTAAGATGATCATCTTCACTTGGACACTATGAATTTTTATTAATAAATATAAAATAATTAGAAAAAATAAATTCAACTTTATATATATATATATAATTTCTATTTATCTATTTATTTATTTATTTATTTATTTATTTATTTATTTATTTATTTATTTATTTATTTATTTATTTATTTATTTATTTATTTATTTATTTATTTATTTATTTATTTATTATTTATCTATTTATCTATTTATTTATTTATAAAAAAAAATATTTTTTTAAATACTTACTATAGAATCAGCATGTTGAAGAAGTAATGCATGAGTATTATAAATTTCATTTAATGTAATGTTTAAACTAAGTTCTTTTTTAGATAAAGCAACATATTGATCCATCTATTTAATATATAAATATATAGAGAGTTATAAAATTAATTCATTAACATTTATAATTCATAATAATAAAAATTAACAAGTTTTTTAAAAATATTAAAATCATTATTATATATTAATAGTATATAAATAATGATAATAAATAAATTATAAATAATTGAATAAATGAGAAGGATTAAAAAATATATATATAATAATATATATAAATATAAAAACTTACTTCTAAAGAATCATAGAAATCACCGACTTCACATAAATTATTTAAAAATTCATTAATTGTTGTTTTATTTTGTTCAACAAATGGATTAAGTGAAATCATATAACCTTCTTTAGAATAAGTTGGTTTATTAGCAAGATTTTGTAATAATTTGGCAACCTATTATTAAATTAGATATATATAAATAAAAATAATTAACATTTTTATTAATAAAATATATTATTCTTTATTAAATATAAAAAAGTATATTTATTATTAAAAAAATTTTTTTTTCTTTTCAAGCAAATAATTATAAATTTAGAAAAATATACCAAAGTTAATGTACGACGTGGGTTTGGTGATGGATTAGAATCAACAAGCATATAAGCTTGTGGGGTAACAATAGCTGGATTAATAAATCTTAAAAAGAAGAAACCACCAATTAATGAACAAATATTCATATCACTAGCAGTTGGATATTTTCTCTATTTTGCATTAAAAAAATTAAAATTTGAAATATATAATATAAAAATAAATATAATATTTAAATTATTAGTTAATATTTGAGTAGCAAAATATATATATATATTATAAAATATATTTTTTTAGAAAAAAAAAAAGGAATAAATATATATATACAATTATTATTATTATTATTATTACTACTACTACTATTATTATTATTATTATTATTATTATTCATTATTATTATTCATTATTATTATTTATCTATTTTATATTATTATTATTATTATTATTATTATTATTATTATTATTATTCATTATTATTATTCATTATTATTATTTATCTATTTTATATTATTATTTTTATTATTATTCATTATTATTCATTATTATTCATTATTATTATTATTATTCATTATTATTCATTATTATTATTATTATTCATTATTATTCATTATTATTATTATTATTATTGTTATTATTGTTATGATTATTTATTTATTTTATATTATTATTCTTATTATTACTATTATTATTATTATTATTTATCTATTTCATATTATTATTATTATTATTATTTATTTATTTATTTATTTATTTATTTATTTATCTATTTTATATTATTATTTTTATTATTACGACTATTATTTATTTAAATATTTATTCCATATTAATATTTTTATTACTATTATTATTATTTATATATATTTTATATTTATTATTACTAACCATGGTTAAAGAACGAATTTGTTTACAAATCCAACGAATACCGTATGGAACTTGATTAATAGATTCAATAATAATTTTAAGGAATGAACTAGTAATTTCCATCAACATTCTTAATCTTGGTGCAATAATAGCTTGAACATCAGTATTTTCTTGAGCTGCTTCTTGAGTGATACCTTTTGGTAAATCACATGGTTTTCCAGTTTCTTCTTCGATATCTTTTATCATTTGTTCATATACCTTTAATGGATTAATTTCTAAATCTAAATCCTTATGATCAATTAAATTATTAATTCTTTCAGATAAAACATTCTTTAAATAAGTTTGACCTGGACCACGACGAGTATAAGTGGTCATCATTCTAGAAACAGGTGTATTAGCACGTAATAAACTACCAAAATCAGTTGAAGATTCAAATTGAGCTGCTAATACATCTCGGAACATCATTAAAAGAAGATGTTCTTCACGAGATTCATATTGATTACCATAAATTGTAAACATAACTGTTTGTAAAAGTGTATCAATTTCAGATAAAGAAACTAAACGAGTAAGACTAGCAATATATTTTGGTTCTGATTGTAATATGTAGAAAAGATTACCATATAATTGTCTTTTACGATCATCTGGTATAGTACCAACAGTATTATCAATTTCATCTAAATGACTAGCTACTTCTTGTTGCTATAAATTTAATAATAACAATAATAATAAATAATAATAATATGAAAATAAAAAAAAAAATTATATAAATATATAAATATATAAATATTCATTATAAAAATTATAATATATATAATAATGAAAAATAGCAATAATAAAAAAAAAATATATTTATAATATTAAATATATAAAAAACAAATTAGAAAACTTGAATTAATAAAAATATGTAATTCAATAATAATAATAATAATAATAATAATAATAATAATAATAATAATAATAATTATAATTATAATTATAATTATAATTATAAATTGTATATTATATTATAGTATATGATTGTATAGTATATTATATATATATAAATAATAAATTAAATTATTATTACTTCATCTAAAGCCATTCTATTTTGAATTAATAATGCAATACGACTATCTAAATATCTAACATCTCTTTCTAATGTAAAATTTCTTTTTGATTGTGCAGAAATTCTTGCTTTTAAATCACGAAGTTTACGTTGTGCTATTCATTTAAAAATATATATATAAATTATCGGAAAAATTATTAAAAAAAAAACAATTAATAAATTAAAATTTAAAAACATATAAAATTTACTGAAAAAAAAAAAACAAATTTCATATAGTAAATTGTTTTTTTTATTTATTTATTTATTTTTCTATTTATTTATTTATTTATTTTTCTACTTATTTATCTATTTATTTATCTATTTACTTATTTATTTGTATGTTTGTTTGTTTGTTTGTTTATTTTTTTATTTATTTATTTATTTATTATATATTCTATTTAATGGTAATACCTTTAGTAAGTTCATCATCAACTTCAACATCGTTTTCTGCAACCATTGACCATAATGAAACAACTGAATAACGCTTATCCTTAAGCTTTTTAGAAGTACCTAATGGAATACGGCCAGATGCAGCTGCTTGATAAGCAACTTTGGCTATATTAGATGGTTGATAATTACTTATTGATTGATAACGATTACTTTTTAATTGATTTGGATCTCTTCTTGATTCTAACATTTTTACTATTATTCATTAATTTTATATTATTTTATTTTATTTTATTTTCAAGGCATTGTATTTATTGATTATTATTATGATATAAATATAAATTAATAATTGTAAATATTAGTTAATAATATTTTTCATTTTTGAATTATCTACTTATTTATTCATTTATTTATTTACTTATTTATTAATTTACTAATTTATTAATAAATAAATAAATATAAAAAAAAAAATTGGTAATACAATTTATACGGTTTTTAACTTACCTTTTTTTTTTAATTTTTAAGAATTATAAAAAAATTATAAGGTATATTAATTTATTTCAAATACAATTTGATTTATATATTAGAAAAAAAAGTTATTCTATATTACATCTATTTTTTGTGTGAATAAATTTTCGGTTAATTTATTTAAAAATTTAAATAAATCTCTCTTTTTTTTTTGAATTTATTTTAAATTTTTAAATTATTAAATATATTTAATTAAAATTGGATTTATTTTTAGTTTTTATTTTAAATATATTTTTTGTTTTTGGTTTTTATTTTTGGTTTTTAATTGTAATTGTTTTTTTTTTATTATTGACTTGTAGCAATAATTAATTATTGTAAATAAATATATTCTATTCCTATATAAAAATAATAATTTGTTTATATTTTGATATTTATAAGTAATAATATTATTAAATATCAAATATTTTTTTCGTTTATAATTTAAATTTATTATATATATATTATTTCTTTTCTTTTCTTTTCTTTCTTTTTTTTTTTTTCAGGTATTAATTGTTATTTATAAAAAATAATGAAATAAAAAAAAAAACTTTTGAATTTTTTTTTTTTCTTTTACTTTCTTTTCCTTTCTTTTTATTCTATAATTTATTATTAAATATAAATAATTTAAAAATGATTATAAATATAATAATATTTATGTATCTTCAAGTTTAAATTATAATACTTTATTTATAATTAAATGTTTTCGTACTTTTATATATATTCTATTATTAATTATAAATAAAATTTCACTTTAAAATAATAATAGAAGTAAAAAAAAAAAAAAAAGTTTTGAAAAAAGTATATATTATATTATGTTTTTAATAATAAATAATAAATAATAAATAATAAATAATTATATTATATATAAAAAAAATAATAATAAAATCCATTATTATTCAATAAGATTTTTAATTTATATACATAAATATTTTATTATATAAAAAAAAAGTATTTCACTAATTGTATATAATATAATATAATAATATTATAAATATAATCTAAATATAATAAATAAATATAAAATATAAATAATATAATATAAATATTCCTAAATAATAGAAATAAAAAATAAATATCTAAATATATATAATATAAATAAATGATACATATTATATATTATATATTAATTTATATTATAATATATAAAAAATGAATAACACTAAGATTTATTTATAATATTTATTTATTTATTTATTATATAGATATTTATTTATTTATTATAGATATTTATTTATTATATTTATTCATTTATTTATTAATATATTATTTAATAATTAAAAATCATGTTGATTTTCATTATATATTATATTTTTTTTTTTTTGTTTTTGTTTTTTATTTTTATTTTTTAATTTTGTTTTTGTTTTTTTTTTTTATTCTTTTTTTTTTTTTATTCTTTTCTTTTTTTTTTTATTATATTTTTAAATTTTTTATATTATTATTATATTATTAATATAATAATAATAAATATTCTAATATAATTATATTATAATTATTATATATTATGTAACAATATTCTAATATAATTATATAATAATTTATTCTTTTTTTTTATTATTATTATTATTATTATTTTCATTATGTTTTTCAAATTTTTAATAAAAAATTTAATATAAAAATTATGATTGTTATAAATTATTTTTTATATGTAATAAATGAAATGATATAATTTTTTTTTAAACAAGTAAAATAAAATAAAATAAAATAAAATGAATATATAATATATAACGTAATATATAATAAATTATATTTAATACTAATATTAAAATATATTTTAATCTATCATAAAATATTATATATTTATATATTTCATTACTAAATTAATATATTTCATTATTATAGAATATTGATAAAAGAATTAAATCATTAAATAAGTTAAATTATATTTGTTAAAAAAATTATTATGATTTAGGATGGATGATAATTAAAAAATAATAAAATTAAATAATGATAATTAAATAATAATAATTAAATATTAAATAATAATTAAATATTATAATAAATTATTAAATAATAAATAATTAAATAATAATAAATAATTAAATATTAAATAATAAATAAAAATATATGATTAAATAATTATTAAATTATATTTTTATAATATATTATAATATAATCCATTTTATTAGAATGATGACAAAACTTTATCTTTTAATTTTTTTTTTTTTTTAAGTCGGTCCAGTTTTTATCCTGGTTGTTAAGGCGTTGTCTTAGCATACATAAGGTCTCTGGTTCGACCCCGCAACCCTGATGTTTCCTCAACGTGGGTTTTTCATTAGTACTTGTTCGCTTGCCAGGTGTTAGTATGTTCTTCCTTAATTATACCACATTTCTTAATTTAATAATTTATTGTACTGCCTGACTCTTATAGTCTTTAATATTGTTTCTTTGAGAAATACCAACCTTTAACCAATCTGTAATGTAGAATAACCAAGTGGATTAGAATCACGTGACTTCTGGGCTGGGCTTCACCAGCCTCGTTAGAGGTATGTCGGGCGCCAATAACAATATGTGGCTCGCGGATATAAATTCAGCAATTATTGTACAAGATTGGGAGAGCCGAAGCTGACTTCAGTATGGCAGTCCATGAGGGACACATTACCACCTAATTATTAGGGAGTGGGCTTACTGCTTCACATTAGGGAAGATCAAAGAAGCATACCCCGGATATAGAAAAAAAAAAAAATTAATTTTTTTTTATAGGATTATTAATATAATTCTAATTATAATTATAAATATAAATATATTCATAAAATATATTTATTTTATTAAACATAATATATTAATTAATTAAAATAATATAAAAGAAGGTATTAAAAAAAAAAAAAAATATCACCAAAATATCAAAATAATTAATTGACATGAAATAAAATATTCTATAATAAATAAATAAATAAAAATAATAATAATTAAATAAATTATAATTAATTAATAAATGAATGAATTAAAAATGTTAAATATTTATATAATAAAATATAAAATATTAAAATATAAAAATATAAAATATTAAAATAACGTTATTATTATTCAATTATTAAACGGTTACTTTACTATTGACCATGACTACTTTTTTGTTTTTTTGTAATATAATATCAATATTATATTTATTTATTTTAATTTATCTTAATAAAAATATACAACTTTTTAACTATAATCTTGATAATAGTTTATGGTATATTATATTAAGTATTTATAATAATGTTTATTTTATTATTACTAAATATAAATCATTAACTTCAATATAAAAAAATATAGAATAGAATAATCATAAATTATCTGATATTTATAAAATTAAATAAAGATCTTTTATTTTAATAATTATTTTATAGACAAAGTATTTGAAAAAAATATTTTGATATAAAACTTATTAAAAAGAAAGAAATAATACCTTGATTTCTTAATGAATTTTAAACTTTAAAAATTACTATATCATAATACAAAATATGTAATTTTTTTTTCTTTTCTTTTCATTTTTTGTTTAATGAATAAATGTTTTTGTCGTGTTGGTTAATGTAGTATGATCATTAGAATAATTTTATTATATAGAATATTAACAATAAAATGTTGAATATTTAATTTTTAATATAAATAAATTTTACTATTAATATTTTAAAAGATATTTCATTTTATGGATATTGATATTATTATTATTATTATCATTATTATTGTTGTTGTTGTTGTTGTTGTTTTTTGATAAAATCAATAAAATGTGTTAAATATTGAAATTGAAGAAAATATTAATTTCTAAATGTAATATTTTTTTAAAAATAGTTTACATATTTTGATAGTTTAAATTTTTTTTTTTTGAATATCTATATGTTATCTATATCTCTTTAAAATTTTGTTATTACATTAACTTTTTTTTTCTTTATAATAAATAATAATTAATAAATAATAAATAATAATTAATTCATTAATACATTAATATATTAATTAAAATGATCATTTAATCATTTAATATAAAAAAAATGTTTTTTTTTTTTTAAGCATGCTTTTATAATAATTATTGTTCATTTCAATCTCAAATTTTTTTTCAAAGATTGAATTTTAAAAAATAATAAAAGAAGAAGAAAAAAAAAAAACTTTAAATTGTAACAATTCATCACGTGTGGAAAAATCTACTAAAAGAAATATAAATTTTAATTATTATAAAAATAAAAAAATTATAAAAAATTATAAAAAATCATTATCAATTTCATTAAACTTTAACTTTATTTATTTATTTATTTATTTATTTATATTTATATATTTATTTATTTATTTATTTATTAATCTATTTATTTATTTAACTATTTATTTATTTATTTATTTATTTATTGATTTATTGATTTATTGATTTATTGATTTATTTATTTATTTATTGATTTATTGATTTATTTATTTATTTATTTATTTATTTATTTATTTATTTATTTATTTATTTATTTATTTATTTATTTAACTATTTATTTATTTATTTATTTATTTATTTATTTATTTATTTATTTATTTATTTATTTATTTATTTATTTATTTATTTAACTATTTATTTAACTATTTATTTATTTATTATATTAATTTATTTATTAATTTATTTATTTATTTATTTATTTATTTAACTATTTATTTATTTATTTATTTATTTATTTAAATTCATGATGAATTTGATTTAATTTGATTTGTTTTATTTTATTATAATTTTATTATAATTTTATTATAGTTTATTATTATAGAAAATTGTTTTAAAACTTTAATATTGTTAACTTTTGTTTAACTTGTGAAACAATCAACTATTGTTTTATTTCTTATAACTAATTATTAAATTTCCATTTATATTATTTTCTATTTTCTATTTTCTACTTTACATTTTATATTTTATATTAGTATTACTTCTTTTAGTTGTCTATTATTATATACATTTTTAATATATTAAAACTTATTATTTCAATATTTTTAAAATTTATTAAATAAAAAATAAAATAAAATAAAATTCATTTATTTATTCAAAATATTGTGCTTTCAAAAAAATATAAGTAATAATAAATGATAATAATTAATATATAAATAATTATTAAGTAAAAATAATAATAACTAATAAAATAATAATAAATAATAATATAAAATGATAAAAAAAAATATGTATAAATATATATAAAATAATTTTTCAAATAATTTTTAGTTTAGTTATTTAATTATTTTAAAAAATAATTTTTATATTCTAGAAAAACTTGCTTACCAATAATTATAAAAATTTTTTTATTTCAATGTTATTGGTAGCAAGTTTTCTATAGAAAATCATTATATACATTATTAAATAAACAAATAATAATAATAAAACTTTATTTAGTATTTAAAATTAGAAATTATAAAAAAAATATATATATATATATTATATATAAAAAAGGAAATAAATGAAATTAACAAAATTAAAAAAAAAAAAAAAAAAAAAAAGAAAAAGAATTTGTACAATATCAAATTATCAAAAAATGGATTCCTTAAGATTTATAAAATATTTAATGTTCATAATAAAAGTACACCTTATCCTTATTATATTTAATGAGTTTTCTATTTCCTGTTTTTAATTTTTAATTTAATGATTATTTTTAAGTTACTTGATGAAACTGAAAAAAAAAAACTGAAATAATTATCTCACTTTTACTTTTTTGTAAGTTCTTATTTTGGGGCAATAAGAACTTACAAAAAAGTAAAAAAGTCATTAAATTTTTTTAATGTTGAGCTTTAACCTTATGTATTAATTATTCTAACTACTAAATAATAGAAACAAAAATAAATTCTATAATGAATAATCACATTAAAAACAATATTTCTTATCCATTTTATCATGAAAATGGATATGAAATATTGAAGTCAGTTTATTAAAAAAATTTTTTTTTTCAATATTTCTAACTATAAAGAAAAAAAAATGAAATTTTTAAAAATTAAATTATAATGTTACATATCACCTACATAAAGAAATACTTAAACCAAAAAAATCTTATCCATTGACTATAGACTTTAATAAAACAAGACTTTAGGGGACAAAATCTGAAAATCATTATTTCTTGATTTGAATGAAATATTTATATATATCTTTATACCATTTAATATTTCCAGTTATAAAAAAAACTAATTACTACTTAATATTTTGTAGTAATAACTTGAGTATTTTAAATTATTATTATTATCATTATTATTATTATTATTATTATTATTATTATTATTATTATTATTATTATTATTATTATTATTATTATTATTATTATTATTATTATTATTTTATTATTATTATTATCATTATTATTATTATTATTATTATTATTATTATTATTATTATTATTATTATTATTATTATTATTATTATTATTATTATTATTATTATTATTATTATCAAATTAAACTGAACACTTAATTCTACATTATTGTATATTATCCTAATATTATTTTATTATTATCATTTTTATTTATTAATAATCAAATATATTATTTTTTATCATTAACTAAACAAATTTTTTTTATAATTATTTCCATATTAATTAATTTAAATAATATGAAAGTGAATATGAATGTGAATATAAATGGTTATGACTATAGGAATTGTTTTAACTGAGGATGAAAATTTTTCGGGCAATAGATACGTACCATACTAGATATATGATTATAAATGAATTAACAAGAGTTGGGGGAATGTTTTTTCAAAAGTGCTTTATATTGATGGTCAAAGGGTGGAAAAAAGGCAGGAGAAATAGTGTAATTGATGCTATTATACACTATATATATTATTGAACTTAATATTAATAATAAAAAGAAATTTTTAATCTAACCTTTATGTTATAATAAATAAATAATTAATTAACTAATTAATTAGTCATTACTACTAATTATTTTATAGTTCCTTTTCTTTTAAAAAATATTAATAAAATAATGATATATGATATATGAGATGAGATGAGATGATATTAAATATAAATATATAACTAAACACTATTTATTTCTACCTAAAATAAAAATATTTAATAAATAACAAAAAAAAAAATTTTTTTTTATAAATTTTAATAATATTATATATTAGTAAGTTTTTGCTTTTTTGAATTAAAGAACCATAAAAAAAATTTTTTTTTCTTTTTCTTTTTCTTTAAAAAAGTTTAATGAAGGTTGATTAAAAGGATAAAAAAAAAAATTTTCATTACAACATAAAGAATAATAAAGAAAAAAAAATAATAATCATAAAATCCAGAAATAAAAAATAAAGAAATTATGTATTAGAGAAATAAAAATATAAATAATAAATGAAAATGAATTAATATATATATATATATATTGTATATATATACAATTTTTTTTTATATTTATATATATTTTTTTATTAATTGTTTTTTTTTTTTTTTTTTTTTCCTTATTCATTCATTTATAAAGTAAATAATTAAAATATATGTTTAATATATTTTTTGTTAGTATAATAAATATTTTAAAAAAAATTTGTTTTTTTTTTTTATTATTATTAATATTTATATTTTTAATAATTTTTTTTTTTTTTTTGTTTTGTTTTGTTTTGCTTTTATTATTAAATTTGTTCACTTGGTTTGTTTGTTTTTGTTTTTGTTTTTGTTTTTGTTTTTGTTTTTTTTTTTTTCGTTTTAGTTTTTTGATTTGTAATTCTAAGACTTTTTAACAATTTTTAATTGTATTTTTTTTTTTAAAAAAAAATATTACCATGAATGAATTTGAAAATAAAAAAAAAAAAAAATTTCAATATAGGATAAATAGCATTGCTATAAAAAGTTAAAAAAATTTTTTTTCTTTCTTTTTTTCTTTCTTTTTTTTTTTTTTTTTTCTTATTAGCTTAATCTTTTTTTTTCTTTTCTTTTCTTTTCTTTTTTTTCCCTTTCTTTCTTTTTTTCTTTCTTTTTTTTTTTTTTTTTTATGATAAAATAAAATAACAAGTAAAACTAAATTGTAGTGAAACTCGCGTTAACTTTTAACATAAAAAAAAAATTTTTTTTTTAATAATAAAAAATAATAAATTAAGAAAAGAAGAAAAAAAATATAAGGAAAAAAGAGTTTTTTTTTTTTTTCATTTAAAAAAATAAAAAAAAATAATATTAAAAATAAAAAAAAAATAAAGAAAAAAGAAAAAAGGTTTTATTTTTTTTTTTTGTTTTTTTTTTGTTTTTTTTTGAAAAAATATATATAAATTAATATAAATACTTCTTTTTTTTTGGTTTTTGGTTTTATATTTAATTATTATAATTATTTAAAAAAAAAAAAGGTAAATTAATAATAAATAAATTAATAAATTAATAAAAAAAAATTATTATTATTATTATTATTATTATTATTATTATTATTATTATCATTATTAATTAATAATCAGTAGAAAAAAAAAAAAAAGAAAAATAGTATAGATTAGTATTAGTATAGAATAGTTTTAGATTTAGATTTAGATTTAGATTTAATTATAAAAATAAAAAATAAAAAAAAAAATTAAAAAAAAATTTCAATAAACTTAATTATAAAGATTATAATTTAGTAAATTAGAAAATTAGTAATAATAATATTGTAAAAATATTATTATAATTAGCAAGGTTTTTCTTTTTTTTTTTTTCTTTTTTTAAAAAAAAATAAAGTGTTATATAATCTAAAAAAAAAAAAAAAAAAAACAATAATAATAATAAATTAAAAAAAAATAATAAATTAAATAAAGCAAGTTTTAACCAAAAAAAAAAAAAAAAAAATAGATATAAGATATAAAGAGGAAAAAAAAAAGAGGTTCAGGTTTCATATATATTAAAAAAAAAATTGAAAAAAAAAAGGTTCAGGTTTCATATATTGTTAAAAAAAAAATAACCATAATATTTATTAATTATTTTTTTTTTCTTATTTTTTTTTTTTTTTTTTTTGGAATTATATAAAATTCAAATGGGTTTTTTTTTTTTTTTTTTTTTACTTATATATTTACTATTATTAATTACTAATTAATTATTAATTATTAATTATTATTATCTTTTTTTTTTATTATATTTTATCTTAAAAACTATATTATATTATTATTAAAAAAAAAAAAATAAATATATAAATTTATAAATATATATATATATAATAAAATAAAATAAAATAAAATAAAATAAAATAAAAAAATAATTAAATAATTAAATAATTAAAAAGATTATTTTCTAAAAAAAAAAAAAAAAAAAAGAAAAAGAAATATAGGTTAAAAGGGAAGGAATATTTTATAATTCTATCTTACTTAATATTATAAATTTATTTTCTAATTCTTTTTTTTTTTTTTTTTTTTTTTTTATTATTATTATTATTATTATTATTATTATTATTATTTATTTATTTATTTTATTATATTATTTTTTTTTATTTTATTATTATATTATTATATTATTATATTATTTATTACTAATTTTAATTTTATATATACTATTATTAATTATTCTTATATTATATATTATTTCTGATTTATATATATATATATATATTTAAAAATAATAAGAAAAAAAAAAAAAAAAAGTAATATTTTATATATATATTATATTATTTATATATTTTTTTTTTTATTTTTTTTTTTGTTTGTTTGTTTGGTTTATTATAATTAAATAAAAATTGAATAAATAAATTAATTAAAAACTATGAAAGAATAAATAAAAAAAAAAAAGAAAATTTTTTTTATCTTTCCTAAATTATTAATTATTATTATTGATATATAACTTTTTTTTTTTTTTTTTGTTAATTATATTTGGTTTGGTTTAGTTTAATTTGGTTTGTGTTTTTAAAAAAAAATCTTCTGCGTAAAAATTATTAATTAATATTGTTTATATATTTAATTGATAAAAAAAAAAAAAAAACTTTGTTAATTATTTATTATTTTGATAGTTTTCTTCTATAACCATATTTTTTTTTGTTTGTTTATTATTGTTTGTTACTTATTTTGTTTTCTTTTTTTTTTTTTCTTTGAATTATTTTTATTTTTCTTTCTTTTTGTTTTTGTTTTTGTTTTTTTTGTATTTTTTTTTTTTTTTTGTTTTTTGATTTTTTTTTTTTTGTTTTTTTGTTTTTAACTTTTACTAACTAAATATTATCTAACTTTTTTTTTTTTTTCTTTCTTTAGTTTAAAATAAATAGATATTTTACTAGACATTTTTCTCTAAAATTAATATAGATGGATTTCTAACATAATATTTTATCCGTCTATAAGAATACTAAAAAAAAATATAAAAAAAAAAACTATATAGGGGATTTCTTTTTTTTTTTTTTTTTTTTTTTTTTTTTTTTTTTTTTTTTTTTTATCTAAATATCATTAATAAATAATTTGGTTTTTTGGTTTTTTTGGTTTTTTTTTGGTTTTTTTTTTTTTTTGTTTTTTTTTTTTTTTTTTTGTTCATTTTATCTTAATTCTACTCAAAAAAAAAATTTTTTTTTTTTTTTTATATATTTTTCTCTTGTTTAATTTTATTAGTATATTATTTTATTTTTTCTTTTTCTTTCTTTTCTTTCTTTTTCTTTCTTTTTCTTTCTTCTTTTTTTTTTTTTTGCTTTTTTTCCATTTATGTTTCTTTTTAATTATCTTCTTCTGATGATGAGGATTCATCAACTTCAGTAATTTGTTGTTTAGCAAAATCAATAAAGATTTGTTCCAAAGAAGCTTGACTAAAGGTATAATCTGTAACTAAACCATTAGCCTTACAATCTTCCATCATCTTAAAGACATTACTAAGATTTTTAGTCATATATACTTCATATTTAACACGATTATTAGAAGTTTTTTCCATAGTATATTCATAATCACCAAAGATTTTAGCTTTTTCAACAATTTCAGAATGGAATTCATGGACATTTCTTGAATGTAATTCAAGTACATAACCTTCACCAAACTTCAACTTTAAGTGTTCTGGAGCACCAATACAAGTTAAACGACCATTAACTAAAATAGCAAGACGATCACATAATTTTTCAGCTTCTTCCATAGAATGGGTAGTTAAAATTAAGGCAGATTCATTCATCTTCTTAGTATCATTAATAATATTCCAGACATAACGACGAGTAGAAGGATCTAAACCAGCAGTAGGCTCATCTAATAAAATTTGTTTTGGATAACCACAAATAGCAATTAAAAGTGAAAGTTTACGTTTAGTACCACCACTTAAATTATAAGCTGGTTTATTTTGATGATCGGCTAAACCACAAGCATTAACATATTGAATAGCATATTCGGAGGCTTCCTTCTTATTATAACCACGAATTCTAAGAATAAGTTCAAGATGTTCACGAATAGTTAATTCCTTCCAAAGAATATTAATTTGTGGACAGTAACCCATAGAAAGTTCTGTTAATGGAGTACAATGAATTCCTTTACCATTGAATAAAATCTTACCTGTAGTAGGTTCAAAAGTATAGGTAACAGCATTTAAGATGGTAGTCTTACCAGCACCATTTGGACCTAAAAGACCAAAACATTCACGACTTCTAACACCAAAGTTAACATCGACTACAGCGGTCTTAACTAATAATTTCTTATTGAAGAAGGATGGATGGACTTCACCATATTCAAATTCCTCCAAGGCCTTCTTCTTCATTTCTTGTTTATCAGCAGTACTAATCTTACCTCTATATTCATATTCCTTACTAAGATTAATAACACTAATTGGTAATTCATCTTGATGTTTATTAACAAATCTAGCTTCATCTCTAACATCTTCATCACCTTGTTCTAAAACATCTTCATACTTTCTATGAACCTTAGTTGGGAATCTACGTGGTTCCCCATAATTAATTTGGTTCTTAATAACATCTAATCTAACCCAAATTGGGAAGTAAATAACAATAAGAACAACAAGAGTAATGATAATTGGAAGGAAACCATTCTTAAACTTAAAGAAACTACCAAAACTAATATCATACTTGTATAAAGATTCAGCAATACGCATAGTATAGAAGGAATTCTTAATAGTAACAATACCATAGGCTGGACAAATAGCAGTAATGACAATATTAAGAATTACGGTAGCTGTATTATAAAGTACATTTTTAGTTTCAATATTAACAATAACATCATCGACATTACAAAGAATGAAAGAGGCAATGTAACCAAAAATAACTGGAATAAAATTGATCATAAACATAACAGAGTAAGCCGCTTCTTCCTTATCGAAAATAAAACTCCAAATGTATTGGTATAAAAGAGTTGGAATACACCAAATTAAAATGGAAATAAAGATAAGAATATCAATCCATACATTTAATAATGGTTCAAAACGTACAATGATACCAGCAATAATAATTAAGAAACAGGTAAGTACGGCAACAGAATAATCAGAAATAAGAGTAGATAACCAATAGTTGATACGATAAACACCATTGATTTGAAGTTGTTGAAGTAAAAGATTTACTCTTTCACGTACAACTAAAGCACCAAACTTATTAATAGAACTAATAATACAAGCACCAATAGAAAGAGCAGCAAACATTAAAGCAACTTGTGAGAAGGTTTCATTCTTTTGATCATAAGGATGAGATCTTAAAACAATTTGATCAGTAACATTCTTAGAGGAAAGAATAGCATTACTAATAGCATTTAAGGTGGTTGGAATAGAATGGGTCATTGTATCATTGTAATTAATGTTAAAGACATAACTATTATTAGTATTTTTACCATTGAAAGATGAAATGTAGTAATGATCATTAAATTCTGGGAAAGGAATAGCATTAATATCCATATTAGTTAAATAAGTTGTATTGGTATCACCCATAACACCAGCGAAATTGGCATTTGTAAGACCAACATCAGATTGTTTAATATCATAGTTTAAGTAGGATTGACCGTACATTTCTGGAATAGATATAACCTTCTTATCATAAATACTAATTTGATTACTGAAAATACTATTGACAACAAAGAAACAAAAACCGGCAATAATGACTGGATAAAGAATAGCAGAGGTTGCAAAACCTTTATTCTTTAAGAAAATCTTTAATCTATATTCAATAAGAGTACTAATAATACTTCCTTGTGATGGTGAGGTTACTGCTCTTAATTCAGGTAATTTATCTTCATTGGTTTGAATTAAAACTTGATCTTCAGAATTACCACGGTTAATTATTTCTGGAATATTTTGATTTTGATTAGCTTCATCTTCTAAACGAATGAATAATTCTTCAAGAGTTGGCATCGATAAGGCAAACTTCTTTACAAGACCACCAGGACCTGATTGACTTTCTAACTCATCTAAAAGATGAGTAAAGTTACCAGTAGAAGCTAATGGTAATCTCCAAGTATGAATCTTAATTAAACCATCCTTAGTTAAACTATCTTCAGTTGGAACATAAACAGCATCTTTAATATGACGGTAAACAATATCTTGAACAGCATTACCATCAGTAGATTCAACAGATAAATCATAACTCATATTAAAGTGATTCTTAAGATAAAGACTAGTACCAAGACAACGAATTTTACCATCAGTAAGAATTAATTTACGATCAGCAAGAATATCAGCTTCATCCATATAGTGAGTAGTAAGGAAAATAACTCTTCCTTCCTTCTTCTTAAGAAGTAAATCCCAAATCTTTCTTCTAGAAAGAGGATCTAAACCGGTAGTTGGTTCATCTAAAAAGATATATTTTGGATCACCAATAATAGCTAAACCAATACAAAGTTTACGTTTTTGACCACCACTCAACTTTGATGCCTTTTTATCCTTTTGATCAATAAGGTCAATTTCCTTTAAAAGTTCATCAACATCAACATGAGTATTCTTAATACCAGAGTAAATATCAATATGTTCACCAACAGTAAGATCATCAAAAATGATATTTGATTGTGGACAAACACCAAAGTTTCTACGAATCTTATAAAGATTAGAAGAAATGCTCATACCATCAAAGAAAATATCACCTTGTGAAGCTGCTAAAAGACCAACCATGATATTTAAAAGAGTAGTCTTACCAGCACCATTATGACCTATATTTATTTTATTTAAAAAAAAAACGGATATGTTATTAATATTAATATCAAATAAAAAAATAAAAAAATAAAAAAAAAATAGAATTATAATATTATTATTTAAAACTAGTTAAAATAATAATAGTATATACAGATTAATCATAAAAAATTTAAACTACATATTATATTATTATTATCATTATTATTATGTATTATTATTATGATGATAATGATGTTTATTATTATGATTATTATTATGATTATGATTATTATTATTTATTATGATTATGATGATTATAATTATTATTATTATTATTATTATTAAGATTATTATTATTATTATTAAGATTATCATCATTATTATGTTTATTATCATATTTATGATTATGTTTATTCAATTTTTTTTTTTTTTATTTACCTAAAAGAGCGAAAATTTCATTTTGATAAACCTTAAAGGATACATCATTAACAGCTAAATAATCAACAGATTTAGTAACTTCCTTTTCTTCACCATCTTCTATTTCAATTTCAGTAACATTCTTTTGGAAAATTTTATGAACACGACTAACTTCAACCATACATTTTTCATTATTTTTAGCATTATAATCTTCTTGAATATCTTTTTCATAGGTAACATCAGATTCGTCATAAAGATCACTAGCCTTCTTCTTAGAACGTAAAAAGTATCTACCATTTTCACCAGATGAAAAATTATCAAGTAAAACAGCTAATAAAAAGTAAACAACATTATTAGCAAGTAAAATACATAAATAAATACCAGCATCAGTTTTGAAAAGATTACTAAAGGTAAGTTTTTCATAACTGTATTCCATTTGATCAACTTCATAAACAAATGATCCAATAGCGAATGGTGAAAAGATACAAGAGGTAATAATCTTTGCAATTTTACTAAAGTAAGCTAAGGCAATATTGAAGGCACAAAGGGCAATAGCAATTAAACCAACAACAGCACCAGCAGTTCTAGATTTTCTGAAAAAGGTAGTAAAGAAGAAACCAAAAGAACAACAACTTAAACCATATAAAAGTAAGGCAATAAACATAATTAATGGATTGACATTACTTAAAGTTCCAGTCACTAAGAAAAAGAGAGCAATAATAACTGAAACAACAAATACGATACCAGCATAAATAATTTCCCATGAAAGCCAAAATATAGTTGGATGAACACCAGCCATAATTAAACCATCCTTAATACCTCTTTCCTTTTCCTTAACAAGATAAGTAACAATCATCATTAAAGGAGCAAGGAAAATTAAAGAAATATATGCCGCAATAGTACCACTAGTAGACTTGCTACCATTATATTTAGTAATTTGTCCAGCTAATTTACCAAGTAAAACTTTTAAAGAGAAACCTTCATCTTTAGTCTTTAAACGAATAATAGTTTGATCAACAGCAGCTTGAATTGGAGCAAATATACCATAATATTTATCAGCATCCGTTTTATGGCCATTAGCAGTTAAATGACGACCATAAGCATAATTTGAAATAGGTGGAGTATATGGATCTGGAGCTGAAGTATCATTGACACGAATAGTGTAACTAAGATAATCATCACTTTCGAAAATAATACTTGCAACAAGATTATTACGATAATTATTAATATAAGATTTTATTTCATTATCATTCTTAAATTCAACTGGTTCCAATTTTAAATTTGTAAATAAATCATTTGACATAATTTGAGTAATAATATCTTTATTTGAATTATTTTCTGGTAAAATAAAACCAATTGCTGGCTTTGCTTGTTCATATACTGAAGTTGTTGAATACTTTGAAAAGAAATCATTTACATCTTCTGGTGTAGTTGATTTTAAAACATCAAAATTTTCAGTTTTTGATAAAGAATTTAAAATAACTATATAGATTTAATTAATATAAAAAAAATATATATATAATCATTTTATATATAAAAAATTATATTAATAAAAAAGATTTACATAAATTTTTAAAAAAAAAAAAAAATTCAATATAAATACATAAAATCATAATATTATATCCATTAAATTATATTTAATGGATATAATATTATGAAAAATTTAATAAATTATATATATATATTTAATTCAATCAATAATAAATTTCAACATTTAATTTCATCATTAATAATTATATTTTTTTTTGTTAAATTTAACTTTATAAATAAATAATTTAAAAATGTTTATTTAATTATTTATTTAAATTTTAACTATAATAAACGTTGTAGATAATTATAGTAATTTATTTTTTAACTTTTTTTTTCATTTTAATAGATTGTTTAATTTCATTTTTAAATAAAAATTTTACAATATAAAATTTAAATACAACTTACATGCCAATAAAACAACAAGAATTGGAAAAATGATTTCCAATATTAAGCTACTTCTGGAGGCCTTTTTAATTAAAAAGTTTCTCCTTATCATAGCCCTTAATTGGCTAGAGTAAAGACCCTTTATATAATAAAATATACATATTAGTTTAATATTTTTCATCATATAATTATATATTTTTATAAAGTATGATAAACATTTCAAAAAAAAAAGTGTTAATTATAATAATGTATAAATCCACTAATTTTTTTTTAAAAAAAAAATATTTAATGAATTCTATTATTAATTAAACTATTTGGAAGTTTAATAAAAAAAAAAGTATTTTAAAGCATAATTAAATTATATCAAGTGAATATAATATAATAATAATATAATATAATATAAGAAGTAGTTACCATTTTGTATAATTTTTATATTTGAAATTCCAAAAAAAAAAAAAAAAAAAGTACTAAAAAAAAAGATAAGAAATTGAAATAAAAATGTAATTGATTTTATAATAACTCCCCTATTTAATTATTTATTTATTTATTTGAATATTATTATTATTAATTTATTATTATTTATTATTTAATTTCCTCTCTTTTTTTTTAATTAATTGTTATATAGTTTTCATTAATTTTTATTTAATTATTTTTTTTTTATTTTTTTATTAATATTATTACTATTATTATTATTATTAAATTATCGTTACTATATTATTCTTATAAAATTATTACTACTATTAAATTTTAATTTAATAATAATAATAATAATAGTTAACAATTTTAATTTATTTTTTATTATTTTTTTTTTATTTATTTAATTAAAATTTTTATTTCTTTTTTTTGAGTGTGTAAAAAAAAAAACAAAAAAGTTTTAAAAGCAGTACACTAGTATTTATATAATATTTTTTTAATAAATTTTATATATATTTATGTATTATAATATTTATTATATATTTTATTATTCTATTTCTTTTTACTTAATTTTATTATGAACTAAGTATGATTATTATTATTATTATTATTATTATTATTATTATTATTATTATTATTATTATTTTAATAATTATACTATTTATTAAGTATTAACTATTATATATTATTTATGAATTATTTAATTATTTATTTAATTATTTAATTATTTAATTATTTAATTATTATTATTATATACATAAAATGTTTTTTTTTTTTTTTTAAACAATTAATATATGTTATATTTAATTTAAAATATACCAATTATTATATCATATATAAAATATTATAAATTACAAATAAAATAAAATAAAAAATGAAATAAAAAAAAAAAAACATAAATTACTATTTAATACTAAACAATATATTAAGACTCAAATAAATATATATTCATCATATATAATGAATGTAAAATAATATATTGTATAATATATTTTGAATTATTTATTGAAAGTTTAATTTTAATGAATAATTTTCATTATTTTCAAAATTTTTAAAAATTAGTATTATAAGACATAATTAATTTATATTTTATTATATAATATATTATTTTATTATATAATATATTATGAATATATGGTACGTTTATAATATATTATTATATATATTATATATATTATTTATATTATAATTTAATAATTTAATAATTTAATAATTTAGTTTTAATTGACTCATTCTGTATATAAATACTAATTATTATAAATATAATATTATTTATAATTTATTTAACCATTCACTTATTTATATTGATTAATTTATTTTTAAAAATAGACAAATCTTTTATACCTACTTTTCCTACTACAAAAAAATTTTTAAGCTAGTAATATTACTATTAATAATAAATTTAATTATAATAACAAAATAATATTATTTATAATTATTTGGAAGTAAAATAAAGTAATAAAATATTATGTTACAATATTGAAAGATTTTCAAAATATAATAAATATATAATTATTTTATAATACAATAAGTTTTTTATTACTATTATTATTTTTTATTGAATATAATAAATACTTATTTCCATTTTAATTATACAACACAACATTTAATAATGATTCAATTTAGAAATAATTAGTTAAATGATAAATGATAAATGATAAATAATAAACAATATTTTTTTTTTGTATCTATTTTGTATTAATCTAATCAAATTAAATTAATACTAATTATTAATAATTTTAAATATTTCCATTTCTAATTTTAAGTAAATAAATAAAAAAAATTGGCATTCTTCTATTTATTCATTGATTCATTGATTCATTTATTCATTTATTCATTGATTCATTTATCCATTTATTTAATTAAATTATTTTATTTATTGATTCATCAAATTCTTTTATACACATGTACATAATAAAAAAAAATATGATTTTATAATAATTTTTACCCATATTAAAGAACGAACTTAATCTTTTTTTTTTAATTAAGTTACCATCAATACAATCTGTCATTTTAATGTCAATATTCAACTATGACAGTTTATTATATATAAAAATTGACGATGAAAGCTGTTAAGATGTCAATTTAAGTTAAAAAAAATATTATAATATAATATATTATTGTTTGTAGAATTCTGTTATCATTCTCACTTATATTTTTCCTTACATCAATCAAGAATCTAATATTCCAACGTGTTTAGACACTTATAAAAATTTTTAACCACTTATTTTATTGCATTTAGAGCATGCCAACTTTTTTTCATTTAGTGCTTTTTTTTTTTTTTTTTTTTTCATTTTCTTGTTATTATTTAATTATTTAAATTTAATATATTTTATTGTTTATTGCCAATAAAAGGTTAATTCAATCCATGCTTTTATTTCTGTTTTTCTATTCGCTAAAAAGCATAATTAATATAAAAGTTTACTTAAAAGTTTTTCAATTTGAAAAATCAGCCAATAAAAAGAAGATTGCTATTCATGCAAACTAAAACTTTTAAATTATTGGAAAGAAATTTTAAAATAAATTTTTTTAATTTATAATTATAAATACTTATTATTTATTTATTTAAATATTTATTTATTTATTTATTATTTATTTATTATTCATTCATTTATTTATTTATTTTTGTATTTATTTATTTATTTATTTATTTATTCATTTACTTAATTTATTTACTTAATTTATTTATTATTTATTTATTTATTTATTTATTTATTCATTTACTTAATTTATTTATTTATTTAATTTATTAATTAATTTATTTATTAATTTATTTATTTATTAATTATACATATTTATATAAATAAATAAAAAAAAATAAATTAAATAAATAATTTTTTGGAAATATTTAATATATCATACCATGTTTTATCCAAGAAAAAAAAATTTTTTTAATGTAACAATAATATAATAAATAAAAAATAAATAAATAAATTTTTTTAATAAAAAATCATTTATAAATTAATAAATATTATATATAATATATTTATTATATTTATTATATATAATATATTTATTATATTTATTATATATATTTTATATATTATATTTATTATATATATTTTATATATTATATTTATTATATATATTTTATATATTATATTTATTATATTATATATATTTATTATATATATTATATATAAATCAAATATAAATAAAATATATTAAATTTATATATAATTATATAAAAATGAAATATATTAAATTTATTTATAATACTGAGAAATAAATATATAAATTTACATTGTAATATACACAATAAAATAAATCATTTTATATATTTTATTTATTTTATTAAAAATATTACATAAAACATTAATGATTAAATTATTAAATTATTAAATAAGGATTTTGTTTTAATAAATAAATAAAAAAAAATTTTTTTTTTCTCCTTTTTTTTTTTTTCTAATATTTAAATTATTTTGTTCTTTAGAATACTAAAAAAATTTTAATACACAAATACATAAATTACCTTTTTATTTTTATTTAATTTAGTTTATCATAAGATAATGATATGAATAATAATAATTAATAATAATAATAAATAATAATAAATAATAAATAATAATAATTAATAATATAATTAATGAATAATAAATAATAAATAAAAAATAATAAAATAATTAATAAATATTATAGATTATATATTAAATAAGTGATAAGGATATATAAAAAAATTTATATAATATATAAAAAAAGTCATAGTTGAATTATTTTAATTATTATATATTAATAATATTTAAATAAATTCTTTAATAATTATTATTTATTTATTTATTTAATTAATTAATTAATTATTTATTTATTTATTTATTTATTTATTATTTATTTATTTATTTATTTATTTATTTATTTATTTATTTTATTTATTTATTTTATTTATTATTTATTTATTTATTTATTTATTTATTTATTTATTTATTTATTTATTTATTTATTTGTTTGTTTGTTTGTTTATTTATTTATTTATTTATTTATTTAGTTAGTTAGTTAGTTAATTAATTAATTAATTAATTAATTAATTATTTATTTATTTATTTATTTATTTATTTATTTATTTATTTATTTATTTATTTATTTATTTATTTATTTATTTATTTATTTATTTATTTATTTATTTATTTATTTATTTATTTATTTATTTATTTATTTATTTATTTATTTATTTGGTTGTTTGGTTGTTTGTTTGTTTGTTTGTTTGTCTGTCTGTCTGTTTATGCTTAATATGAAAAGAAAGTAAAATAATTCTTTTCCATAATATCTTCCAGTCACTGGTATTTATATTAATCAGAATAATGAAATATTGAAATAATAATCTATTGTATTTATTGTTATTAAATAAATATTATTAATTTAATGAAGTTATTAATTATTAATTATTACTATTCATTTTTATAATAATATAGAAATTTTTGAATAATATTCTTTTTCTTTTTCAATTTTTTTTTTTTTTTATCTTATTTTAGTTTTACACAATTTTATTTTATTCATGTTCATTTTTAATAATTCAATTGGTAAATTTTATCCAATATTAAAGTTTTAATAAAAAATATTGATAATTTGACGTTTTTCATTTTTCTACATATATTATATTATATATTTCATTTTGTTTAATGAATTATTAATATTAATATTAATATAATATTAATATAATATAATATAATATATAATATAATATAGATTATTTTTTTTTTTTTTTTTTCGTTTTATAAAATATTCCTGCACATTTTTAATAATTCAATTACGGATCTATAAATAATAATTACTTTAAGTTTAAATAAATCTTTCATTTCGAATATTTAATACAATATAAAAGATTTATTTTTTTTCGGAGTTTAGTTATATATATATATATATATATATTTTTTTTTTTTTTTCATTTAATTTTTTTTTTTCATTTAATTTATTAGCATGCTTAAAAATCCACTTTTTATTGGAAATCTAAAAATCTGTCAATAAGTATAACTATCTTTTTTAATATAATATTAAAATCATTTTTCCCATGTTATTAATAGACATGTTTTGAACATGTTTTGAAATTCATGTTTTATTGGTAAGTTAAAAGAAAAAAAAACTATCAATATGTATAACCTTTTTTTTATCATCTTTTTTTTTAAAAAAAAATTCAATTTTCTTAATATAATTTTCCCAATTTAAAATAAGATATTTTAATAAAAAGATTATTCTTTCTAAAAGTTATTTAACGAAATTCAAAATGAAAAGATGATTCTTTTTAAAAGTTATTTAATGAAATTCAAAATGAAAAGATGATTCTTTTTAAAAGTTATTTAATGAAATTCAAAATGAAAAGATAATTCTTTAAATACTGTTAATTTTTTTTATACATTAAAAAAATTTGACATTTTGTTATTTTTTTTTATTAAATTAAATGTTAAATACTTTTAGCTAGTGTAACAAAAAAAATTCAACCTAATTTATTATGTTTTTTTTTTTTAAAAAAATTTTTTTTTTGTTTACCAAAAAATTATTACTATAGCATATATAACTTTGTATTAAAATAAAATAAAGTAGATAGATAATGAAAAAAAAAAAATAAAAATAAAAATAAAAAAATAAAATAAAATAAAATAAAAGGAAAAAAACATATATTTTAAATAAAATAGATAAATAATGAAAAAAAGAAACATTAATATGAAAATAATAATATTAATATTTTTTCTTAATTTCTTACCTCTTTTTTTAAATTCTGTATGTATAAATCATAAGTTTTTAATGGCAAATTAATTTAATATTGATATATATTACTGATAAGTAGAATTATATATATTTTGTGTAATAATCATTAGATAATTATTAAAAAAAATATAATTTTTATCGAAGTAATAGAAGGAAGAAAAAAAACTCTAAAAAAATTAGGAAAAAAATATATTTTATATTATTTTGTCATTCAAAGAAAATGAAAAAAAAAAATAATAATAATGAATTATTTATATATTTTAATTAATTTGTTAAAAAAAAATCATTTTTTCTTTTGAATTATATGTTTCAAATATAATTATTAATACCTTTATTATATATAATCCATAAAAATTTTTATATATAATAACAATCTAAATATAGTAAAACAGATTCAAAGTAAATATAAATATCAAAAAAAAAAATTAAAATGAAATAAAAACACAAAAAAAAAAAAAAGTTTTAATATTGTATAATATTGTATAATATTGTATATTAATATTTAACATGAAAAAGATTTATAAATTATTATAAATTTTTAATAAAAATATAATCTATGTTAAATATTATATATAATATATATATAAACATATTTTTTGAAATCTATGTTTAATATAATATAAAATATTTAAACATATTTTTTGTTTTTATAAATTTTATTATATTTATTAATATTAATATATTAATAAATATAATAAAATTCTTGTTTATTAATAAAAAATTAATCGAATTAAATAGTTTTTAAATAATTTATAATATTATAATTATCAAAATATTTACTTTAAAATAAAAAAAAAAACAATAATTTTAAGATTATATAACCATAAGTATATCAAATAAATAATTACATAAATAATAAATAAATAAATACTATAATAATTATATAAATACATATAAATATAGATTATTTTATATGATTATTATTATTATATTATTTAAAAAATAATAATAATAATATATTAAATAAATTTAAAATAAAAAAAATTCGTTATCATTTTTCTTTTTCTTTTTCTAATTTAAAAACTTTTTTAAGTATTAAAGTATATTGATATTTCTTCTTATTATATTGCTAATTTTCATGTACATTATCACAAAGAGGATATTTATAAGTATTCATAAGTATTTTTAAATAATAAAGTAAATATACCATCATTTTTTATCTCTATTAATTGACCACATAGTTATCATTTGAATATAATCTTTTAATTTTAAATAAATCTACTAAAACATTTGAACATAATCTTTTAATTTTAATCTACTAAAACATTTGAACATAATCTTTTAATTTTAATCTACTAAAACATTTGAACATAATCTTTTAATTTTAATCTACTAAAATATTTGAACATAATCTTTTAATTTTAATCTACTAAAACATTTGAACATAATCTTTTAATGTTAAATAAATCAACTAAAACATTTGAACATAATCTTTTAATTTTAAATAAATCTACTAATTTTTTCTGTATCACTTAAAAATAATACAGATTCATCATCCTTATCACCTATCATTGGTACAACACCCATTTTAAAATCAAGATAATATGATTTAGATTGTTCATAAGTTTTCTTCTAAAATTGTCTACTGTATTTCTATTAAAATAATTCTTCATTAAATTAGTACCTCCTATGTCAAAAATCAAATTGAAAAAGATATATATATATCTATAATTTTTCTAGATTCATTTGCTAAAGTTTGAACTTCTTCATGATATAATGTTAATTCATGATTAATTGCTCCACCAAATGATAAAATTACTTTTTCTTCTCCTTTATTTTTTAAATTTTCTATTGATTTATATCAATAAATACTAAAATACCTGTTTGATCTATCATTTTATCATCCTATCCTCTTAAATCAATTATACCACCATAAAAAGGTCCATCTAATGTACAGGAAGGTATTATACAAATTACAACAAAATTAAGAATGAAAGTTTTAATTTCAATAATGTTCTAATGCTTCAGATAAATCCTAAATTGGATAAAGTGTAATATCAACATATAGAGCATAGTTTTTTATTATGATTATGATTATGATTATGATTAATATTACTACTACTACTATAATTATCAATACTACTAATGGTAGAAATATCAGGAACAATAGAAGTTGAAGAGGTAGAAATAGAAATGTCTGAGATAGAAGTATATATTTATATATATAAATAAAACCCTTTAATATATATATATATATTATTTTTATTATTTTACTTTTATATGTATTGTAAATTTGTAAATTTTATAAGTTGAATAATATTTAAATAAAATTTAAGAAATTTTATATATAAATATTATTATATAAATTTTATTAATTATATAATAAGTAGAAGTTGTTGTAGAAATATCGAAGGTAAAAATATATTTAGGAGTTGTAGATGCTATTGTAGAAATATCGAAGGTAAAAATATATTTAGGAGTTGTAGATGCTATTGTAGAAATATCGGAAGTATAAATAAAATATGGAATAGTAGAAGCTATTGTAGAAATATCAGAGGTAGAGGTATAATAAGTAGAAGTAGAAATGTCTGAGATAGAAGTATAATAAAAAGTTATAAAAATTGTTATAGAAATATTTGAAGTAGAAGTAAAAGTTGATGTAGGAGTAGTTGTATAAGATGTTGTAGAAATTGTTGTAGATGCCGTATTTGTAGAAAATTGATATTGTAAAAGTAATTGTCGTAGAAATAGTTATAGATATAATTATGTAGTTGTTTTAGTCAAAGTCGAAGTATCCAAATTATAATATTTTTTTTTATTTTCAGTTCTTTCTTTTATCTTTTTTTATAAATCTACGTTTTTTCATTATTAAACTTTTATACTTCAAATTTTTATGACTTTTATATTTCCTTCCAATGACCAACTAACGATGAACCAGATTGATTTCAAGAAAATAATTAGAAGATACTCTAGTTCATATATATCTAGTCATCAGTCCTCTTTGACCTACTTATTTAAGTCAAAACGTGAATCCTTAACCTTCATATCAAACCGAAATTTAATAATGAAGAAAAATTACTATTTTAATCATTTATATCATGTATTTTTAATAATAAATAATTAAAATATATAAATAAGAATTAAAACTATAATAATAATAATAATATTAAATAAATATAACAATAATAAAAAAAAAATAAAATAAAACATTAAATCCGTTCTAGCTCTTAATTCATCAATGTTAACTACAGGAAAAGAAACTTCTAAATAACAAAAAATAGAAAGCAATCCTAGCAATAGATTAATGAAGAAATTAAAGAAAATTAATCAATCTATACGATGCTAATTTGTCGTCACATTGTGTCCCCATATAAAAATGTAAAAAGAAATATATAAAAATATTTATTTTATTATATACTTTTTTTTTTAAAAAATTAATAAAATATATATTGTTATAAAATAATAGATAAATAAATATGTATATTATTTTTTTTTTTTATTTATTGCACTATTTCATTAAAAATGTAATGTTCTGATTTACTCATAATTATTTTTATTGCATTTTAAGATTTATTATAATTATTCTTCAAATAAGAAAAAAAATATTTTAAAATATTGATATATTAAATATATTTTTTCTTTTTTTTTTTTTTTTTTTATATATGAAGATATAAAAACATTTGTGATAAATTATACAATTGGTGTGAAACGAAATATTTAATAATTATTATATTAATATAATTTTTTTTTTTTTAATATATTATTCTATTTTATTTTTCTTTTTTCTTTAATAATTTTATAACTTTATTTTATTTTATTTTATTTTATTTTTCTTTATTAATTTTTATTTTTCTTTATTAATTTTTATTTTTCTTTATTAATTTTTATTTTTCTCTATTAATTTTTATAACATTTTATTTTAATTTTTATTTTTCTTTATTATTGATTATATAATATTTTATTTTAACCTTTATTATTTTCATATAAACCCAATCCTTAAAATTTTTAATTGAAATTGTGAAATTTTGTGTTAATCATGGAATTAATGAATATTATGTAATAATCTACAATCATAATTGATAATCTTCCGGGGAGAGTTGCATTTCGAAAATTTGTATTTAAAAAACTTGTATTTCGTAAAATGGCTTGAATATTTTTTATTTAAAGCCACTTAATTTCATTAAAAATTAAATAAATAAATAATAATTAATTAAATAAATAAAGTTGCAATTTGCAAAAATTTTTAAGTCACGTATAATTACGTGGGGCGTATATACAATTGTGTCATTGTTTTGTGGCTTATTTCTATAATTTTTTTAAAGCCATATATTTAATTTATGGCGTTAATAATAATTGTGTTGATATTTTATGACGTAAATATAAAAGCCACCAAAAATTTGGCGAATAAATTAAAACAAAATAAAAAATAAAAAAACATTTTTTTAAAAAAAATTAATAATAAATAAAATAATAAATAAAGAAATAATAAATAAATAATAAATAAATGTTTTATTTTTTAAATATAAAAAAAAGAAAACTTTTTTTTTTAAACATTAAAAAATAAAATAAAAATAAGTAAACAATTGATTTTTTAAACATTTATTTAATTATTAATTATTTATTATTTCTTTATTTATTATTTTATTTATTTATTTTAAAAAAATGTTTTTTTTTTATTTTTTATTTTGGTTTATTTTATTTTTTAATGCTTAAAAATAAAATGTTTACTTATTTTTATTTTACTTTTTTTAATGTTTAAAAAAAATATATTCTTTTTTTTTTATATTTAAAAAAAATATATTCTTTTTTTTTATATTGAAAAATAAAACATTTATTTAATTATTAATTATTTATTATTTCTTTATTTATTATTTCATTTATTTATTTTATTATTAATTTTTTTTAAAAAAATGTTTTTTTATTTTTTATTTTGTTTTATTTTATTTTTTAATGATTAAAAAAAATATTTATTCTTTTTATTTTATTTTTTATTATAAAGGTATTAATAAGAATGCCTAACCTAATTATTATTATTTATTAGAGTGTTGTATTTTGCGATGGTGGTGCATTTCGAAAATTTGTATTTCGAAAACATTTTTAAATAAAATACTGTTAAAATATATATGATTTTGATATTGATATCTTAATTTATTTTTTATTAATAATTTATACTTTAAAGTCTTATTCAAAAATATAAAGTATACACAATTACATTTTAATATATAATAATAAAATAAAAAATTATTCGCTAATTTATGATTAATAATAATAATTAACAGCATATTTCAATTGTTATTTATTAAATATACTAATACGTTATTAAAAGAGAAGAATAAAATTTCAAGAATTAAAAATAAATAAGAAATTTATATTAGAATATTAAAACCGTATAAAAAATGGTTAATTTAAGTATCAATTAATATGATTTTAAATATTTTTAATAATAAATACTTTTTATATTTATAATATTGATTAATTTATAATTAAATTTATTTTTTATTTAATTTTTTTTATTTATTATTTATTTTATTTATTAATTTATTTATTATTTATTTATTTTTATTAATTTTTTATTATTAATTTATTTATTATTATTTAATAATTTATTTACTTTATAATTTATTTATTTTATAATTTATTTATTAATTTATTTATTTATTACATTATAATGCGCCATTTTTTCCGAAATGCACTTTTACGAAATACAAGTTTTCGAAATACAAATTTTCGAAATGCACCTCCATCAATCTTCCGAATTACTTTTTTTAATTCATAACGGTTGTACAAAGTTTCAACTTTATAAATTAAATACATTTAAATCACTACAACCACATTTACATAAACAACATACATCTTCAATCTGAGTGTTGCATTTCGGCAATGTACATGAAATTTTTTGCATTGAATGGTCCTTTACGCCACATTTTATATTGTAAATTTATATAAATATTTTTAACGCCACATTTATATAAAAATTTTTTAAGAGAGTTTATATACTACTAGTACTTGTATATTAAAGCATTTCTTATTTATTTCATAATTTAAAGAATTTATAAATATAAATTTTAAATTTCACTTAATATTTTATTTATTTCATAATTTAAAGAATTTATAAATTTTAAATTTCACTTAATATTTTATTTATTTAATAATTTAAATAATTATAGATAAATTTTAAATTTCACTTAATATTTTATTTATTTCATAAGTTAAATAAAAAAAAAAAAAAAAAAGAAATATTAATAAAAAGAAGATGTCACTAATAAATTGGTTTCATAAATCAATAATAAATAAAATATTGATTTTAATAATATAATAAATTTTTTATTAATTTAATTTATAAGCCACAATATAATACATTTAAATAATACGTTATTTTAATGCGCGATACATTTACAAAATACATTGCCGAAATGCACACTTCCCATCTTCAATCAATCAAGAAATTCAACAAACAAACAAACAAACAAATAAATAAATAAATAAATAAATAAATAAATAAATAAATAAATAAATAAATAAATAAATAAATAAATAAATAAATAAATAAATAAATAAATAAATAAATAAATAAATAAATAAATAAATAAATAAATAAATAAATAAATAAATAAACAAATAAATAAATAAATAAATAAATAAATAAATAAATAAATATAATAAATAAATAAATAAATAAATAAATAAATAAATAAATAAATAAATAAACAAATAAATAAATAAATAAATAAATAAATAAATAAATAAATAATAAATAAATAAATAAATAAATAAACAAATAAATAAATAAATAAATAAATAAATAAATAAATAAATAAATAAATAAATAAATAAATAAATAAATAAATAAATAAATAAATAAATATAATAAATAAATAAATAAATAAATAAATAAATAAATAAATAAACAAATATAATAAATAAATAAATAAATAAATATAATAAATAAATAAATAAATATAATAAATAAATAAATAAATAAATAATAAATAAATAAATAAATAAATAAACAAATAAATAATGAAGGAAACACAAAATATAATTAGTAATGAATTTCTTGATAATAATTATATTATTTCTTGATAATAATTTTAATATTTGTTATTCTTTTTATTTTTTTTTTTTTTAATATTTTTTTTAATATTTATTTAATATTATTTTAATGAAATACAGAAATTCTATATTATGGAATAAATATTATTGTCTTAATAATAATAATAAATTATTTTGATGATATTTAAAGTTTATATAAAAATAATTTATTATCTATATTATATATAATATTATATATATTATAATATATATATATTATTTGAAAATATATTTATTTCAATATATAAAATAAACTATATAGATTTAATTTAGAATCATCATTTATTATTGGAAAGTATTTCCATTTTTTATATATTAAAAAAATTTTTTTTTTGTTAGCAGTAATATAATAATTCTGTTTAATTTACTACTTGCAACAAATAAAAGTTTTTATGGTTATAAATAACATTCTTATTATTTACATTTATTAAATCATCACAATTTTTATTATTAATTATTAATTATATTATAAATAAATTATCCTATTCATTATTATTGTTATTATTACTATATATACATGATAAGTATAATTCGCCTTTTAAGCTTTTTTTTATAAAATTTTATATTACACTTTTTTTAATATAAAAATCATTTCATAATATATTGATATTATATTAAATTATATTATATTAAATTATATATACATAAATACTTTTTTTTTTTAAAATATATATAATAGTTAGTATATAGATTTATCTATAATATAATAATATAATATAATATATTATATTATATATGTTTTTATATATTATTTATATAATAATAAAAAGTTTTATTTAATTTGTTAAGTATATCATTTATTTAATTTATTTTTTTTAACAATTATTATTTTTTTTTTCTTTTTTTTCTTTTTTCTTTACTCTTTACATTTCTTTTTAATTCTTTCAGTATATTATAATTGTTTGTTTTATTATATTATATTTTATTTATATAAATAAGAATAACAAATAAGTAAATAAAAATAATAAAATAATAAAATAATAAATAAATATATATATATTTATGATACATTTATGTGTATATAAAATGTAATTATTAAGGAATTTATAATATGCATTTTTAGTGATATATATATATATATTTTAAAGAATATAAAAAATATAAAAAAGATTATAAACAACACATTTTGTTTATTCATGCTATGAATATATTTCAAAATTAAAAATTATTTACTTTCCCAATTATCATTTTAATAATGTATTAGATATATTTATATTTGTTTATCAATAAAAAACAATAAAGTCTTTCCTTATATCAACGTTATTTCCAGTAATATATATCGTAATTAATATTATCCATATTATTAAAATAAAAATAAAATAAAGGTAATAAAAAAAATTTTTTTATTTATTTTATTTTTTATAATTACATAAAAATATTATTTTTTAATAAAGATAATATTTAAAGTATTTATTAAATTTAAAGATATTATTAATAATTGTGAATAATTTTAAAGTTTAATGAGTGTTAATAATTATAATACCAATAATTATTTAAAATGTTGTATATCTTTTTTTTTCTTTTTCTTTTTTACTTTAATTATACATAACTATTATTATTTATAATAATTCAGTTTTTTGTTATTTGAAAATTTAATATAGCTATTATATATATATATTTTTTATTTAATATAAAATTTTTAATAATAATTATTAATATAGATATTTATTAAAAAATTTTTTATATTAAAATTAACCAATAATTATTATTTTAATAATATTATAATACTTCAAATTTTTTTATTAAAAAAAAAAGTCATATTTAATAATTATTTTCATCATTTAATATACATAACTAGATTATATATATATTTAATTATCTTATTATTATAATATCTTTTTATTTGTAATATTATCATAAAAATATATAGGATTTATTTAAATAGTTTTTTTTTATATTAGATATAAATTGTTATATTAATATCTATATATATTTATTTTTCATATATATATTCAATTTAGGTATTTTTCTTTTTTTTTTTTTTTTTTTTTTGATAATACAGCAATAATACCCTATTTAATTTATTTATTTATTTGTATTATATTAAATAATTATCAAACAATATATATACATATATATATAAGCTAATAAATAAATAAATAAATATATAAAAAGAAAGAAATATACAAATTAACGTGTATAATAGTGAAATACCTTTTTCTTTTTGTTGAACAAAAAAAAAAAAAAAAAAAAAAAATTAAAAATTTAAAGAATAGACAATTCATGAAATAAAATAATAATATTATTATTATAATATCATAAATTATCATAAAATATCATATAATATCATATAATATCATACAATATTATATAACAAATATTATATAACAAATATAATATAATATAATATAATACATAATAATTAGTAGAAATCATTTTAATTCTATAAAAGTCAATTTCAGATAAAAATTGAAAATTAAATATAAATTCATTTTTTGTTTGTATAAAAAATTGGTATAAAATGAATAGTAATTACCTAAGGCGTTCTATTAATAATTTATCAGTTCATTCTGATTTATTATTAAATCTTTCTAACCCAAAATTATCGAATATATTAACAAGTCAAAATAAAATCAATAATAATTTAGCTTGTAATTTATCATTATATTCTATCATAAAAGTTCAAACTTCAAATCATAATAATATTCATAATACAAAGGTGAATTTTATATTATATATTATATATATCTTAGAATAATTTATTTTATATTAAAGTTTTATTTTTTGAAAATTAGTTTATTATTTTATTTAATTTTTTTTTCTTATATAGATAATTTTATAAATATATATAAATATTTTTTTTTAAAAAAGAAAAATAATAATATATATAGATTAATAGTTATTAGTTATTGATAGTTTTGTTAATACTATATATATATATATATTTTTTTTTTTTTTTTTTTTTTCTTTTTTTCTTTTTTTACTTTTTTTATAATAAATATTTATTAATGAATATATCAAATAAATTAATATATATTTATGAAATTTTTAATATTTAATTAATAATTAATTATATTTTTATTTATTATTTATTTTGTATACTTTATATTTATATATATATATTTATATTTAATTTATTAATTAATAAATTATTCAATTTTTATTATTATATTTTTATTTTTATGTTATATACTATATATACATTATTATTATACTTTTATCTTATATACTATATATATATACATTTTATTATTAAAAATTATAAATTATTAAATCATATCTTATCATATCATATTATATTATATATGTTATATAATAATTTTATAATTTTATAATTTTATAATTTTATAATTTTATAGAAGTCATTAAATTTAAATAATGGTGAATTCGAAAAATTGAGATTTCAATGGCATACGCAAAGATTTTTATCCGTATCAAAAAACTCAAAAAATGTAATTCAAAAAGCAAATCTTCATGAAGATAAACCTGTAATGCAAAAAACGAACACTATAATACCATTAATTAAAGGTGATATTACTAAGCTTTCAAATGAATTAAATAAATCAAATGCTATTGTAAATTTAGATAAAAAACATGCAAGTAAGATTATACTTACTCCAAAAGCTCTTGGTCTTCCAGAAAAGAAAATGACATGGCAAACTAGAAAAGAAATTTTAAAAATTTTCTTTCAATATATTTGGCCAAAGGATGATCCTTCTGTTAAAATAAGAGTTGTTTTTGCACTTGGTCTTTTATTTATGTCAAAAATTTTAAATGTTTCTGTACCTTATTTCTTTAAATATGCTATTGATAAATTAAATGCAAAACCTATACCCGGTAGTAAATTAATGACTTATATTTATGCATCTTTAATTGGTTATGGTGTAGCAAGATTAGGTGCTAATGCATCTCAAGAAGGTAGAAATGCTGTTTTTGCTTCTGTAGCACAAAAGGCTATACGTAAAGCCGCTAAATCCATTTTTTATCATCTTCATAGTTTAGATTGTAATTTCCATTTAACTCGTCAAACTGGTGCATTAACTCGTGCTATTGATAGAGGTACCAAAGGTATTAATCAAGTTTTACATGCTCTTGTTTTCCATGTAGGTCCAACTATTCTTGAAATTGTAATGGTTTGTTGTATTTTAACTAAAAGATTTGGTTTCCCATATGCTTTAGTAGCTTTAACAACCATTGCTGCTTATACTGCTTTTACTTTAACAACTACTACTTGGAGAACTAAAATTAGAAGACGTATGAATATGGCTGATAATCAAGCTTCTGCTCATGCTACAGATTCTTTAATTAATTTTGAAGTCGTTAAATCCTTTTGTAATGAAGGTTTTGAAACTAAAATTTATGATAAATCTTTAGCTAAATATGAAAAATATGCTACATTATCTATGGCAAGTTTAGCCTTTTTAAATTCTGGTCAAAATGCTATTTTTAGTATTGCTCTTTCTACTTTAATGCTTATGGCTGCTAATGGAGTTGTTGGTGGTATTTTCACTGTAGGTGATATTGTTATGATTAATAGTTTAATTTTCCAATTATCTGTTCCACTTCATTTCCTTGGTTCAGTTTATCGTGAAACTTCTCAAAGTTTATTAGATATGGATTTAATGTTCCGTTTAAAACAAATTCAAAGTTCTGTACCAGAAATTGAAAATGCTCCAATTATTGATTTAGATCGTAAAGGTGGTGAAATTCGTTTTGAAAATGTTACTTTTGGATATAATAAAGAAAGAAAACCTATATTAAATAATGTATCCTTTACTATTCCTGCAGGTTCTAGAGTAGCCTTTGTTGGACCCAGTGGTAGTGGTAAATCCACTATTTTAAGATTATTACAACGTTTCTATGATCCACAAGAAGGTCATATTTATATTGATGATCAAGATATTTCTCAAGTAAAAATTAGAAGTTTAAGAAATTCTTTTGGTATTGTTCCACAAGATACACCACTTTTTAATCAATCCATTTTTTATAATATTGCCTATGCTAAACCAGATGCCACAGAAGAAGAAATTTATGAAGCTGCTAAAAAGGCAAAAATTCATGATGTTATTGTCAATCAATTCCCAGAGGGTTATGATACTAAAGTTGGTCAAAGAGGAACAATGATTAGTGGTGGTGAAAAACAAAGAGTCGCTTTAGCTAGAGCTATTCTTAAAAATCCAAGAATTTTACTTTTTGATGAAGCTACTAGTGCCTTAGATACTACTACTGAAAGATCTATTATGAATAATATTGATGAATTATTAAAAGAAAATAAAAAGAAAATGGAACAAAATAATGAACAAGCATTAGATTTACATCATCATACCACTATTTTTATAGTTCATCGTTTAAGTACCGTTGTTAATTGTGATGAAATTTTTGTTATTGATAATGGTACTATTGCTGAAAGAGGTAGTCATTGGAATCTTTTATATAAAAATGGTTTATATGCTAAGATGTGGAGAGCTCAACAACAAACAGGTGAAGATCCATATTTATTATCAAAGAAAACTCAAACTCAAACTCAAACTCAAACTCAAACTCAAACTGAAACTCAAACTCATTCAACTCAACCAGAAAATTTAGTAGGAAAACAAATAGATACAACTACAAATCCACCTAATGTTGATGTTCCAATTGAAACTGAACCTGAAACTGATAATGAACCTATAACAGAAGCTAGTATTGAAAAATTAGAAACTCAATCTAATATTTCAGATACTACTTTAGTTAATCATGAAATTAATATGATTAGTACACCTTCTACAACAGATTTCACTTCATCTCCAACTATATCTAGTATTTCATCAGATAATGTAAATTTATAAAGAATATAAGGAAAAAAAAAAAAACATAAACAAAAAATAAACAAAAAAAACAAAAAAGTAATAATAATAATAATGATAATAAAAACAGAAAAAAAAAAAAAAAAAACAAAAAAAAAAAAAAAAAAAAAGAATAAATATATAAATATTTAAAGATCTAATTAAATAAAAATAAAACTTTGAAAAAAAAACTTTGAAAAAAAAAAAAAAAAAGTATAATACAAAAACAAAAAACAAAAACAAAAACAAAAACAAAAATAAAAAAAAAAAAAAAAAAAAGGAAAAAGGAAAAAGGAAAAATGAGAATAATAATAATTATTATTAAAAAAAAGAAAAAAAAAAAAAAAAGTAAGAGTATAATAATTTAAGATAATCGTATTAAGGATATTTATTAAAATTAATTTAGATTTTATTAACAGTTTTTTTTTTTTTTTTTATTAATTAAAAATTAATATCTTAATTTAATAATTTTATAATAAGTATATTATGTAATACATAATTATAATAATAATAATAAAAATAATAAATAGTTTTTTTTTAAGAAAAAAAAATATGTACTTTTTTTTTTTTTTTTGTTTTTTTTAATAATTTTTAATAATTATTTTGATAATTTTTTTTTCTTTTTTTTAAAATATATGTTTCATTTTTAATTATGTACTTTTTTTTTTATTTAAAATATTTTATAATATTTATTATATCTAATTATTTATAGTTTTAATGAATTTAATATTGAATTTGTTACATATATATATATTTATATATATATATATAATATTCTCATTAAAAAATAAAAAAAAAAAAAAAAAAAAAAAATAATAATAAAATAATAAAATAATAAAAAAAAAAATTTTTTTTTTTTAACATTTAATATATGTATAACTTTGAGTTGGCCAGTTTTTTTTTTATATTTTGATTGTTAAGGCATATATATCCTTATTATATTATATATAAGGTTTCTGCCTCAAGCATATTTTTCAACAACAGATTTTTAACACTGTGGCAAGGTAGTTGCTTCAATATAATAATTATTTGAGGCGTTAGCTTACTCAAACCTTATAATAATAAAATAATATTAGTAATAATTAAGAATTAAAATCTTTATAATATGGGGGAGGGGTGCGACTCTCTATTATTATTTTGGAGGTTTCCTTTGATAAACTTGTTAGACTGGACCTATTATTAAATTTGTGTTAAAGTTTTTAAGTACAAATATAAAAATATATGATGAAATTAAAGGAATAACCTCGTTCAATTGCATTGAAATATAATTATGATACAATCATGTGATATCACATGATAAATCTATAAAAATTCATATTATTATTTTAATAATTATTTAATTTAATTTATATATATATTGAATTATATATAAATATATTTATAATATTTAATATAAAAAATTCATTTATATAAAAAAAAATTTATTTAAGTGATTAAATACAAAAAGGAAGATGTACATTACATTATTATAAATTGTAAATAACTTTATTTTTTTTTTTCTATAATATCAAATAAATATTAATAATTAAAATTTTTATTATTGAATTTTTTTTATTTTTTATTTTTTAATAATTTATCTATAAAATTTTATTTTATAGTATATTATTAAAATATATAATAATATTATAATAATATATGTTATAATATATTATTTTATATAATCCTATAATATATAAATATTGTCATTATTACTATTGTCATTTTTTATAATTTATTTATTTTTTATTTTTTTTAATTTTATTTTAATAATTTTTGTGTATAATACAATAATCAAAAAAAAAAACAAAAAAAAAAAAACAAAAAAAAAAAAAAAAAGAAAATAATACATATGTATTATTATTATTATAAAAATGAATTTATAATAACATATATAATATTATATAAAATTTTGTACAAAATTACAAATAATTCTTTATTATTTATTTATTTATTTATTATTTAATAGGATAAGGATAATAAAATTTTTATATGTAATAGAAAAAAATGTATTATACTACATTTTAGTTATAGGAAGATTGTAATTATATAATGTATCATGATATAATGAATTTGCTTAATAAAAAAAAAAAAAAAAAAAAAAGTTTCCAATTAATAATAATAATTAAATAATTATTATTTTTTAGAATGAAATTCTTTGAAAAAAAAAGAAAAAAAAAAAAAAATTTTTTTTATTTATATTTATATATATTATTCTTATTTTTTTTTTTTAAATTTTTATATTTATATTATTCATATTCTAAATTTAAAAAAAAAAAAAGATAAAATACAAAAATACTTTTTTCTTTCTTTCTTTCTTAATTTAACATTTATATTTTTATCTTTTATATATTTATAATTTTTAGAAAGAAGATAAAAAAAAAATATACATTTATTTTTAAAATTAAAGGTTTTAATTTTAAAATTAAAACAATAAAAATGATAAAAAAAAAATAAATAAAATATTATTTAATTTATTATTGATCATTAAAAAAAAAAAAATACATTTTTAAATAATAAATTTATTTTTTAAAATAGTAATTAATTTATTTTTTATTTATTTATGATTTTTATTATTAATAATATTTTTATATGCTTTTTATTTGCTTTTTTTTTTTTTTTTTTAAATTTAATATTTTAATTTCTTTATTTCTTTATTTCTTTATTATTTTTTTAATTATTATTTTTAACTTTTAATTAAATGCTTCTAAAAAAAATGAAACTATAAATTAAACATTGTATTTTTTTAAATAGTTTTAAATAGTTTAAAGTAAATCGTCATCTTCTTCAGCTGGAAGTGGAAGCTATTTTTTTTTTTAAGAAAAAAGAATTTTATTTATTAATAAATAATTACCATATTTTGATTATATTATTAATATATAAACATATATAAAGTTAAAACTTACAGAAGCGGCGTTTTCAAGTTCCTTGTTATATTGATCCATTAAGGTTGGATCGACTTGAACTTCTGGTGGAGCAAGAGCTGGGGCAGCAACGAAGTCAAGATTTGGATTACTATTATTTTAAATATATAATTAAACATTAATAAATAATAATTTAAAACATAATTTTCTTCTTATATAAAATATTTTTTTATTTTTTTTTACTTACCCAACTAATTTACGAGCTAACCATAAGAATGGTTTTTCGAAGTTGTAGTTAGACTTGGCACTAATATCATAGTATTGAAGCTATATTATTATGAATTTATAAATTTTCAGTATTAGTTTTTTCATTCTATTATTTAAAATAATTATTTAAAATTTAAAATATTTACGTTCTTCTTTCTGTGGAATGTAATAGCTTTAGCCTTAACTTTACGTTCCTATTATTTATAAAATAAAAAACAATTTAATTACATTATTAGTTAATTGAACTAGAAATATATTTATATTTATATTTATATTTATTAAATTAAAAAAAATTTACCTTAATATCAACTTTGTTACCACAAAGAACAATTGGAATGTTTTCACAAACTCTGACTAAATCACGATGCCAGTTTGGAACATTCTTGTAAGTAATTCTTGAAGTAACATCGAACATAATAATGGCACATTGACCTTGGATACTATTATTTATTATTATAATTTTATTAAAAATTTAGATTTTAACTTAATATTTTATAACATTTAAATGATTCTAAATATTTATATTTAATAAATCCACTGTTAAAAAAATTTTTTTTACTTACTAGTAACCATCACGAAGTCCACCGAACTTTTCTTGACCAGCGGTATCCCAAGCAGAGAAAGTAATTGGACCAAAGTTAGTGTGGAAAGTAAGTGGGTGTACTTCAACACCAAGGGTGGCTAATCACCATTTATTAATTAATAATGATAATAATAATATTAAAAAGATTTAGATTATATTTTATTAACTTTTTTTTTTTCAAAAACAATTATAAAGATTATTTTTACATCTTTTATAATATACTCACCAACATATTTCTTTTCGAATTCACCAGTTAAGTGACGCTTAACAAAAGTAGTTTTACCTTTTTATTGTATTAAGTATTATTTATTTTAATAATTAAAAAATACATATATATATAAATTTTAATTTTTTTATTTCATTATATATTAATCTATATATTTTAAAATGATCTAAATTCAAATCGCATAGTTTACCTGTACCACCGTCACCAACAAGAACAAGTTTAAAGGTTGGACCTTCTTGAGCTGGAGCTTGAGACATTTTAACTATTTACTGTTTATTAATATAACAATTTATTTAAAAATATTTATATTTAAATTAAATGTTAATTTTTAATCTACTTTTTTTTAAAAAAAAATTTTTTTATTATTAATATTTATTTATTTTATATTTAATTAATAATTACCTATTATTAATATAAAAAAAATTGTGTGAAGAGAAAAAAATTTTTACTTTTTTTTTTTTTAAATAAAATTTTTTAATTAATATACCACATATTAAAAGTATAATTAGTTATATATTAGTATCCAATCTATTTAAAGTATATAAATTGATTTATAAAAATTTTATTTTGAAAATTCAAATTTAATTGGCTTAGAAATCTTCAATTATATAATTTTTTTTTTTTTTTTTTAAATTTAATATATATTCCTTAGAAAAAAAAAATTTTTTTTTTTAAATCAATATATAATCTAAAATTTTTAAATAATAAATAATATAAAAAAAAAATATTTATATAAAAAAGGAAATCCAAAAAATATCAAAAATTTTTAAGGGTTAAAAGTATTTCTGTTTATTTATTTGTATTATGTATTATATAAAATTTTATTGTTATTATTATTATTTTTATATAATAGATTTATAAATTATTAAAATTTTAAAAATATTTAAAAATTAAAAAATTTAATAATGAAAAATTATAATTAATATAAATATTTATTTATAGTTTTTTTTATATTAAAAAAGGATAGATATTATTAAAAAAAAAAAAAAAAATGAGATACAATCAATATAATCAACCAATTGGTGATGCTGTAGAGAATTATGAGGAAGGATCATGGCCTGATGTTATTTGTTTAGAAGGAAAAACAGTTCGTGTTGAAAGACTAAATATGAATCATGCTAAAGATATGTATGAATATTTAGGTCCTAATTCAGATCCAAAGTTATTTTCATATGTTCCTTTAGAAGCTTTTACTTCATATGAAGAATTTGAAAAATTTATGAAAGAAAGTATAAATTTAAAAGATCCTTATATATTTGTTGTTATTGATAAAGTTTCTGGAAAGGCTGTTGGAAATATCGGGTTGATGGATATTAACAGAAAATATCGTACTATTGAAATGGGTTGGGTACTTTATTCTAATAAATTAAAAAGAACTCGTCAAGCTACTGAAGCTCAATATCTTGTTATGGAATATGTTTTTGAAGTATTAAAATATCGTCGTTATGAGTGGAAATGTGATCATTTCAATTCAGCTTCAAGGAATGCTGCACTTCGTCTTGGTTTTACTTTTGAAGGCACTTTCAGAAATGCTATGGTATATAAAGGTCGTAATCGTGATACTGATTGGCTTTCAATTATTGATAGTGAATGGGAAAGTAATAAAAAGCGTCTTCAAGCATGGTTATCTGATGATAATTTTGATGAAAATGGAAACCAAAAACAAAGTTTAAGTAGTATGAAAATTAATTAATTATAAAAGAAACAAAAGAAACAAACGAACAAACAAACAACCGAAGAAGCAAGCAAACAAGCAAACAAGCAAATAAATAAATAAATAAATAAATAAATAAATAAATAAATAAATAAATAAATAAATAAATAAATAAATAAATAAATAAATAAATAAATAAATAAATAAATAAATAAATAAATAAATAAATGAATAAATAAATGAATAAATAAATAAATAAATATATATATTAATAAATTAATAAATTAATAAATATTTATATATAAATAAATATCAATGAAATAAATTAAAGGTTGGACAATATTTTTTAAAATTTTTGATTTTTAATTTATTTTTTTGTTAAACATTTAATTAATATAATTATTTATAATATATAATATTTTTCTTTATTTTTTGTTTATATTTTTTAAAAATAGAAATTATATTAGTAAATATATAAATAAAAAAATAAATAATATAAATATATATATATAATTAACTTTTTTTTTTTTGAAAGAAAGGCTAATATAAAATAAAAAAAAATAAGAATAAAAAAATGAGATATAATCAATTTAATCAACCTATTGGTGAGGCTATTGAAAATTATGAGATAGGATCATTACCTGATGTTACTTGTTTTGAAGGAAAAACAGTTCGGGTTGAAAGAGTAAAAATGGATCATGCCAAGGATATATATGAATATTTAGGTCCTGATTCAGATCAAAGAATGTTTTCCTATATTCCTTTAGATGGTTTTTCTTCATATGAAGAATTTGAAAAATTTTTATTGGAGGAATGGGTGTCTAAAAATGATCCTTATATGTTTACCATTATTGATAAAGCTTCTGGAAAAGCTGTTGGTAATTTAGGATTATTAGATATGGACAAAAAAAATCGTGTTGTTGAAATGGGATGGGTACTTTATTCTAATAAATTAAAAAGAACTCGTCAAGCTACTGAAGCTCAATATCTTGTTATGGAATATGTTTTTGAAGTATTAAAATATCGTTGTTATAAATGGGAATGTGATCATTTTAATGCAGCTTCACGAAATTCTGCACTTCGTCTTGGTTTTACTTTTGAAGGCACTTTCAGAAATGCTATGGTATATAAAGGTCGTAATCGTGATACTGATTGGTTTTCAATTATTGATAGTGAATGGGAAAGTAATAAAAAGCGTCTTCAAACATGGTTATCTGATGATAATTTTGATGAAAATGGAAATCAAAAACAAAGTTTAAGTAGTATGAAAATTAATTAATTATAAAAGAAACAAAAGAAACAAACGAACAAACAAACAACCGAAGAAGCAAGCAAACAAGCAAATAAATAAATAAATAAATAAATAAATAAATAAATAAATAAATAATTAATTAATTAATTAATTAATTAATTAATTAACTAAATAAATGAATAAATTAATAAATAAATAATAAGACAATTTTTTTTTTTTTTTTTTTTTTTTTTAATTTTGATTATTTAAAATTTTTATTTATAATTTATTTTTTATTTAATTATATGGTATGCTATTATAATTATTCAAATAAATAAAAATTTATTGATTTAGTATTTTTTTATTATTAAAATTTTATATGCTTATTATTATTAATTTTGATTTTTTAATTTTTTTAATTATTATTTCATTTAAATTTTAATTTTAATTTTTTTTTTTTTTTTTTTTTTTTTTTTTTTTTTTTTTTAATTTTTCTTTTAATATGTATTTTTAATTTTACTTTATTTTTTTTTATTTTTATTTTTATTTTTTTTTTTTTTTTAAATAAATAAAAAAAAAAAAAAATAAAGATAATAAACTTTTTTACTTAATTTTTCCTCAGTAATTAAGTACATATTAATAATTTAAATATTTGTTTCATTGGTTAAATAATCTATATCAGTTTCATCATTGGCATCGAAATAATAATACTTAGATAAAGTTTTAATTAATGGATAATATTTCATCCACCAATGTTGACTACTTTTTCTTAAATCAATATTGGTTTCTTTAATTAATTCATGAACTGGGGTAAATACAAGTTTATCACCACGAATACCAATAACATAAGCTTCTTTATCTAATTTATTATCATCATCATTCATTCTTGAAACTTTATGATATTCCTTATAACTAGATACTTTTTTATTTTCTCTAGTTTTTTCTTCAAGCCAATTAATACATTCAACAGCTTGTCTAACAGCTCTTATTCTATCTAATGGTGATGGAACACCACCTTGTTGAAGATGACCTAAAATTGCTGTTCTAGAATCAAATAATCCTTTTCCTTCTTCATTTAAGATAGCTGCGATAACTTTTGTGGAATAGGTACTTGAATTGGTAAATTCATTTCTAATAATAATTCTACCTTCATTTTTAATACCCTTTAATTCTGCTTCTTTATATCTTCTTGTTAAATGTCTAATATCATTCTTTAATTTACTTAAAGAAATACCATTTTCAGGTCCATATGTACAGGTAACACCACAAGCAAGACCACCCATAGTTGAAAGATAACTATTATTATAATTTAAATATTTTAATATTTTTAATAAAAAAGATCAATAATTATATATAAATAAATCATTTAAGAATAAAGTATATTTTGTAAAAAATATAAAATAGAATAATAATTTTTTTTATATAAATATCATATTAAATTAAATTAGATTAGATTAAATTATATAACAAATTTATATATTTATAATATTGATTATTATCATTAATTGTTTTTATAAACGATACATACCCACAATTACCACCTTGAACTTCAACTACAAAGACACGTCTTTGGGATGCACTAGCAGAAAGTTTGATATGATCACAAGCTTGAACAATAGTATTTAAAGCTGTATCTGAACCAATAGAATATTCAGTACCTGGAATATTATTTGATACAGTAGCTGCAATTTGAACCATTGGAATACATAAAGATGGATAAATTGATTTAGCTTCATATAAAGTGTATAAACTAGAATAGGCTTCATAACCACCAATAATCAATAAACCTTGAATCTTTTGTTCTTGTAAATGATAAGCAATTAACCCAATATCAATCAGTTCATTTGGATCAATATTATACTTTTTATATAATTTTTTAGAATTCAAAACAGGTGTTGGTTGGCTACGGTTTATACCTAATTTGGAACCACCTATAGTAGTCCAACCTCTAACTTCTTGCCATGTTAATGGTCTAACTTCTCCATTTACTAATCCTGAAAAACTATTGAAAATACCAACAGGTGTATGTCCTCTATTAAGACAAAGACGGACAGCAGCTCTTGTAGCAGCATTCATACCTCCTGCTGGTGAACCCACATGAATAATACCAATTCTTAAACACTATTAAAATGGAATAAAAAAAAAAAGGTTAAAAAATTGAAATAATAGTTTATATAGTTACGAATTATTAATATTTAATATATTATTTTTGCTCACATTTTCTTCATCCAATTTTTTAGCATTACTTGAGAATAAAGTACTTTCCATATAGGCATTATAACTAGCTTTAAAATCTGGATCTCTAAGATTCATAACTTTATCAAATTCCTTATTGGAAAGAGCTTCACTAATTGAAGTTGTCTTTATTTCAATGAATATAATATATATTACATTATATTATATTATATTTATATATTAATTAAATTTATAGTAAGATTTTAATATTATAAAAATATGTTAAAAAATAATTATAATGCAAATAAATAATAATTAAAAATTTTATTATATTATTTACCAATTTTACAGATTCTGATAATGGAATTTTAGTAAGCATATTATTATTAATACCAATTAAAATTGAGATTTTATCATCTTCTTTGGAATTCATAACTTCCTTAATAATTTCAGCTGCTTGAACTGTGGCCTATATATTATTTAATATAAAGAAGATAAAAAAAAAAAAGAGTAATATATTGGATTATTATTACTATAATTACTAGAATTGTTGATTTTTATAATAGTTAATTTATATGATATTTACAAGGAATCTATCAAAAGCACATGGAATTCCTTCTCTTTGAATATGACCTAAAGTAGTAATTCTTGTATCAATGTTCAAATCCTTTTCAATAATTTCTTTAATATATGTAGCTGTTATTGGATTTAAATTTTTATCAGTAGCACCTTCACTAACAACAATAATGTTTTTTCTGTTACCTTTTTCACGTTTCTTTTGTATATAATAAAAATATAATTATTATTTAGTAATGTTACTATAAATATATATAATTATAAATAAATAATAAATTTATTATATATAGGTGTTAGATTATTATATTTTAATTACCGTTTTAATAATTTCACACATTTCTTTTTCCCATGTAATATCAATATCTTTTTGAAATGGTGGTGGTCTTTCTGGAATAAACATACAATCAGCACCAACAGCAATAGCAGCCATTAATGCAAGCCATCCACAACGCTTACCAACTACTTTGATAATAAAACATCTTTGGTGAGAGGTAGCTGTTGATTCTAATGAATCAAGAGCTTCACATATTCTTTGTAATGAAGTACATGTACCTAGAGTTAAATCTATTTATATACATATACATATTATATAATATATTAATATTTTATTACAAAATTTGCATTAAAATACTTATACAAAATACAATATAATAATTACAAATTATAGAATATAAATTTATATTAAACATTACCAGTCATAGCAATATCATTATCAATAGTAGCTGGTAAAGCAATAACTGACAGAGGATAAATATCATCGTCATTATCAGGTTTTTCAATACTATTACTATTAATTAATTCCTGGATTAAATCATTCCATTCGTTTTGAATAATTTCAGCATGTGAAAAACTTTCATTGTCACCAATAATGATTAAATATCTTATTCCATTTTCATATAAATTTTTTACAGCGTTTAGTTTATCTTCATGAGTTTTAATATAACTACAATCATTGGTATCTAAAACAGTACCTCCCTAATTTATTTTTATTATTTATTAATATATATTATAATTACATTGTATTTAATTAGTTAATATTATTTTTTAAATAAATAAATAAATAAATAAATAAATAAATAAATAAATAAATAAATAAATAAATAAATAAATAAATAAATAATTATATAAGTAAGTAAATAAATAAATAAATAAATAAATAAATAAATAAATAAATAAATAATTATATAAGTAAATAAATAAATAAATAAATAAATAAATAAATAAATAAATAAATAAATAAATGAAAAGTATATATATAAACCAACAGTAAATAAACATATGATATTATTATTACCAATGTTAAAAGATCACGGACATCTTCCCATCCTGCTTTTTTAATAGAATGTCCACCTTTAACAAGACCTTTTATAATAAAATAATAATAATAATAATAATAATAATAATAATAATAATAATAATAATAAAGAAAAAAAAAAAAAAAAAAGACAATAAACAAAAGAAATAATAAAAAAATATTAATACTCATATTACTCATATTTTATATTTATACAATATATAGTGTAAAGTTAAAATATTAATATAATTAATATATTATTATAATATAATATATTACCTTTATAACCATTAAAAATGACATATGGTGTTATTTTTTCAGTTAAACCACATCTAACAAGGGCACGAATAGCTGCATTCATACCTGAAGTTTCTTTACCACTGGTCATAATTGCAATTTTTTTTACTGGTTTTTCTTTTGGTGGTGTTTTCTTAGTTTGATCTTCTTCTGAATTTTCATTTATATTCATTAATTTACAATGATCTGTTTGATCGTGGAATTCTAATAAATTTAATAATGGATCATAAGTATAAATTTGTTTGTATACAGTATCAGTGCCTAAAATTGGTGATTTTAATAATTTATAAGGTCTTTTCATTTCTTTAAATTTATTTTCAATTTCCTAAGTTATTATATAAATTTAATAAAAAAATATAGGATTCATAATGTTGTATTGAAAAAAAGTAATATTAATAAATTAATATATGTTAAAAAATAACATAAATTATTTTAGACTAATTTATAATGATATTTTAGTATTATTAATAACTCACATTTAAATTAGCATAAAACGACATATATGCATTTTCTATTGAAGCATGTTCTAATAAAAGTTCGTGAAGCTTTTTATCAGAGGCTTGTGAAAAATCAGCAACAGCAAAATCTTTATGTAAATTTTCAATAATACGTAGAGTAATTTTTCCATTTTCATTTACAAGAGAGAGCCATGTTTCTTCATCATACAAAGGATGTTCTTCTTCATTAAATTCAACCAATTTTTTAGTGTAATGATCATCTTCCCATGTTGTTGCTTCAAATTCATGTTTTAAATTATATTTACTACATAAATTATCAATTTTAAAACCAAGTTTCATATAAAATTTAATTGTAGATTTGTACAATTGTTTGTTATTAATTAATAACGTGTGATGTGTTGCAGCTTCAATATTATTTTGAATTATTGGAATATCCTATTTTTATATAATATAAATTTTTAATAAAAATATTTGAAAGTATTTGAATTTTGAATTATATATTAATAAGTAATTATCCTAATTATCTCGTAATTTAAAATTATATATAGTTAGATATTTTTGTAATACTACCTTTCGATCTAATATTAATAAAATAAAAAAATTAAATAATTGTTAATACAATAATCATAATATGAATTTAATAATAATAATAATAATAATAATAATACTAATAATAATAATAATAATAATAATAATAATAATAATAATAATAATAAGTAACTCTTTTATATATTTACCTAAATTATTAATAGACATGGTCATAATATCGAAAGTATCCTGAATTTCTTCGTCGTTATCCATTTTTGTTTTATTAACTATTACAGAATTATTACTAATGAACTTAAAATTTTCTTTATTTGAATTATTAGTATAATTATTTAGAGTTGAAATTTGATTCTTTAAATTTTCTGTTTTTTTTTCTTTTTGCTTATTTTCTTCAAAATTTGATGATTTTTGGTTATTTGACAATTGATTTTCAGGATTAATTAATTTAATATTTTCTTTAATATCTGTTTCAATTATATTTTCTTTTTGTAAATCTAAATTATCTTTAATGGAAGATTTAATATTATTGTTTTTTTGTAATTCTAAATTATTTTCTTTAATGGATGATTCAATTGTATTTTCTTTTGATAATTTAGTTTTTCCTATTTCACTATTTTCTTCTGATATAATATTTATATCGTTATTCGTAATTTGTTCACTTTTATTATCTTTTGTAATATTATTTGACTCAAGATTTTGATTATCGGTATCGTTTTGAATTTCTTCAACTTTATTATTATTACTATTTTCAATTATTATACTAGAATTATTTATGAGTTTTTTATTATCTGAAATTTTATGGCTGGCTGAATCTTTAATAAAATCGGTATTTGGTTTTATTTCTCCAGTAATTTTTTCTTCTGTTGAGTTTTCAATTTTTTTTGATAAATTATCTGGCTTAATTTCTGATATAGAATTTAAAATATTCTTATTATTAGTATTAGTTGTATCAATATCTTCAAAGCAATTATATGTAATTATATCTTTTGGTATTTCGGTATTATTAATTGCAATACTTAAAGATAAATTTTGATTTATTTTCGGGTGTAAAGTACTACCTTCTTTTTCTGAAAAATTTGATGAAAAGCTTCTTTCAATACTATCAGTAACAGTTTCGTTTAAATTTGAAAATGATTGATCATTTAATTTGTTTGTCGAGTTTTTATTATTATTAATACTCTTTTTTCTTCCACTTTTTGGTGATTTTTTTTCTATGGAATTTTTAAATTTTCTAAATAAAGGCATTTTATTATTAATGATAATTTTAATTTTTTAATTATTTATTTATTTTTTTAATAATATTATTATTAATTATAATATTTTTTATATTAAATGAAGTAATATTTTAAGTATTATAATTATTATATATAATTTATATTTTTTCTTCTAATAATTTAATATATTTATCAATTCACTTTATCTATAATTCTTTATTACTCTCTAACTAACAACTAATAACTTATTTATACTTTTTTTTATATATTTTCTTTTTATTTAGTCAATATTTTTTACTTTCTCTTTTTTATTCTTTCCTTTTTTTTTTCCTTCTTCTAATCTTTTTTTTTTATCTTTCTATTTTTTTTTCTTTCTTTCTTTTTTTTCTATTAATTTAATTTTATTTTATTTTTTATTTTTTTTTAGTTATTAATTTCTTGTTAACAACAAATATAAATTGATATTTTTTTTCCAAATTTACTTAAAAGTAAAATATAATTAAAATAAAAAATTATATTTATTGCAACCAATATAAAAAATAATTATATTTTTATTATAGTAAAAATATTGAATTATTTATATATTTATTTTTTTATTGTTTTTCTTTTGTATTGTTTAGAAAATAATTATATTTATTAGTATTTTTTTTACTAATAATAATTTTAATAGCATACATTAAGAATTAATAATTGGCTAAACAAATGTATTAGACGATATAAAAAGCAGTAATTTAACCAAAATTTTACACTTTAAAGAAAAAAAAAAGTTTTGTTCAGATATTATTAATTTATTAATTATACTTATTTTAATAAATAATATTTATTAAATAAAATTTTGTTATTATACATATATAGATATATTCATTTTTAAGCTAAGCTAATATACTAAACTAATATTATTAATAAATATTATCTGTACTTATTTATTATTTTTCATTTATAATTTATTAATGAATTTTAAATTTTTATTAACATTATTATAACATAAATAATATATATTTTATATATAATATTTGTATTAAATTTTTACATAATTTTAATTAATATAATTTTATTTACTTTTTTTGTGAGTGATACGTAAAAAATATTAGTTATATATCCAATTCTTGTTGTTGATATGTTAATGTTTTTTCCCCCTCAGTTTACAAAAACAGTAATGATTTTTATTTTAAAAATTATATATAAGTTGTTAATAATGTTTTTTTTTAGTTGTAAAAAATATAAATATTAAAAAAGAAAAATAAAAAAATACAAAGTATTAATATAAGATTTATTAAAAAATTTTTAAATAAAATCTTTTAATAGAAAAAAGTATGCATTTATATAACATATATAAGTTAAATATTACATATATCGGAGTTATATTTAATTATACTATTTCATATATAATAAAAATAAATGAATATATATATCAATCATTTTAATTATATATATATTTGGATAAAATAATTTTTTTTGGTAAATATTTTCATTAATTTAAAAATCATATAAAAAATGAAAAATACTTTTTTAAAAAGGAATTGATTTAATCAAATTAAAAATTATGTGTAATAATAAATTGTATTAAAATTTAAATGCTAATTAAATTATAATTAATTATTTAAAAATACTATATTAACTAAATTCTGACATGATAGACATAGAATTAATAAAATACATATATGAATTGTTTTAAGTAATTTGATATATATACATAAAAAACTAAAAAATATTTAGATTTTGGTTAAGCTTTTATGTTGGTACTGATTAGGTAATAACTTTAAGAAGTTTACATAAAAGTTATATTTATTTCATTTAATTTAATTAAAACTTTAATTTATATTTATCATAAATATGATAATTAAAATCAAATTTTTTTTATAATATTAATTAAATTAATTTAAATATATGTAGAATACATAAATCAATTGATATTTGTAATAAATATTTAAAAAAAATGTGATTTAATTATACTAATATTAATACTAATAATAATAATAATAATTAATAATAATAATAATAATAATAATAATAATAATAATAATAATAATAATAATAATAATAATAATAATAATAATAATAATAATAATAATAATAATAATAATAATAATAATAATAATAATAATTAATAATTAATAATTAATAATAATAATTAATAATAATAATAATAATAATAATAATAATAATAATAATACTAATACTAAAATAATAATAATAATAATAATAATAATAATAATAATAATAATAATAATAATAATAATAATAATAATAATAATAATAATAATAATAATAATAATAATAATAATAATAATAATAATAATAATAATAATTGTTAGAATAATTAATAAAGTTACAAATAATTTAATGTACAATAAGTTTATTTTAATGTATTGATCATGTATTTAAATTTAATGTATAAACAAATGTTAAACGCGTGTACTTTAACTTAATAAATTAATTGTAATAAATAAATAAATGAATAAATAATTAATAATTAAATAAATAATATAATAACACGATATTCTCTCGAGTTTCTACCGTTTAAGCTAGTCAATAGATTAAGAGTCTCAAATCTTGAGAGAATAATTAAACAATGAGCAACAACAACGCTCTTATAAAATTAAAAGGTACTTCAAACTACATTTTATGGTTTGATTATTTAAGTACCGAATTTCAAAAAGAAAATGTATTAAAATATATGAAAGAAGATTTAATAAAGGATATTGATATTGATAAGCCAACCCCAGAACAATTAGCATTGCTTATCAATAACGCAAAAGCAAGATCAATAATCCTTTATTCAATTACACCAGCCATACACAAAGAAGTGGCTGGAATAGTATCCGCCTACCAGATATTATCAAAATTAAAAAGAAAATATGGCGGAGATAAAAATGACACAGCTTATTGGATATCCAGATTAAATTCTTTATCTACCTCCAAGGAAGAAGAGATTATGGATGTCTTGGACCAAATGAAGGATATTTTTAAAGTCATGGATGATTCAGAATTAAAAATATCTGATGAAGAAAAGGTTAAATATCTGTATAGAGCTCTTCCAAGAGAATATACAGATAAATTCATCTTTAAAGAATTAGACACTTTTGACTCACTCTACGACCAAATTGATTCCGACCTCAAGAAAAGGGCTTATATAAAAGGTTGGAAATATAACAAATATGATGATGATGATCCAATGGAAATAGATCATATAAAGAAAAATAACAATCATCATCATAATAACAATAATAATAATAAATTTAATATTAAAAACCCAAGAATTACCAAGCACTGTCATATTTGTGACATGAACAATCACAATACTAAAGAGTGCTGGTATAATATTAAAAATAAAAATAGTTAAATTTAACAAATATTTAGAAAACACAAAACAATATAATAATAATAATAATAATTATAAAAATAATAAACAAAATAAAAAGGGCGCAAATTTCATCGGTAAATCATCAAAATACGATATTAATGATTATTATAATTCAAATTTTGATTTTAATGATATTAAAACAATGTATTTTGATGATGAAGATGAAATTTATAATGTTAAAAATAAAAAAGATAAAAACTTTTCTAATAACAATGTAAATAACAAAGAAAAATTAAATAAAAATTTAAAGATTAAAAAATACATTAAAAAACTGTGTGCAATTAACTTATCGAATAAGTTTAAAGTGTCAGATAAAAATAACATTGAAAAATCATATTGGTTATATGATTCAGGTGCCGGTGAACACTTAACTAATAATAAAAGCTTACTAATTAACTATAAAGAAGAAAAAATAGTATTAAAATGTGCTAATAATACTTCATGCACATTTGAGGGCCATGGAGAGTTTCACTTCATGATAAATGCAAATAAAATAATATTAAAAAGGGTTCTATATTCAAAAGAGGTTTCTAGAAATATTATTAGTGGAATTGAGTTAGCTAAAATTAATATTAAAGCGCTAATTGAAAATTCCACTGATTATAGACCTAAACTATTATTGTTTGATAAAAATTTTCATAATATAGGAACTTTTCATTCAAACAATAATAATGAAATTATTATTACAGCTACTCACTGTAATAATATTAAAGAAAATATTAAAAGATATGTTTTAAACGTAAATAAGCTAGATTACAATAGTAAATTAATCTGGCATAGACGTTTAGGACATTATTATATAGAAAATTTAAATGAATATTTAAATATTCATAAAGTTAAAGATATTTTGTGTAAAGATTGCAAAATATCTAAAATGAAAAGGAAACCTCATAACAAAGAAACGCCAAAAGCAATGGATACTTTAGAAGTTATCCATTCTGATATTATTGGCCCTATTAATGACTCATACAATGGTATGAGATATATTATTACGTTTATAGATGAATATACCCACAAAAGTTGGATATATTTAATGAGAAAGAAAAGTGAGGCGATAGAAAAAATTATTAATGTATTAAAATATTTAAATAATTTTTTTAAAGATAAAAAAGTTAAAGTATTTAAATCAGATAATGCCAAAGAATATAAAAATAACAAAATAATTAAATTTTGTGAAGAAAATGGCATTATAAAATTATATTCGCCTCCATATAGTCCAGAAAATAATGGTATTGCAGAGAGATTTAATCAAACTTTAATTTCCTGCTCTAAAACATTATTATACTGGAGTAAACTTTCTGAGAATTTTTGGGATTTTGCTGTATTATATGCAAATTATTTATACAACAAAACTCCACATCAAATTTCTCAGAATAACATACCTGATGAAAAATTTTATGGTCATAAAGTAAAAATTGACCATTTAAAAACTTTTGGTTGTATTACATATTACAAAAATTACAACCAGAACAAAACAAAATTTAAAGAAAATTCATTGAAAGGAATATTTTTAGGTTTCAATGAACAAACGCATAGTTATTTAGTCATGGACTATAATAACTATAAAATTAATAATGTGCGAGAAATATTCTGCTTAGAAGACGAACCAGCAGATATTTCTCTATCTAATTCAGCTAAAAATAATATGGACTATCCATCGTTCTTAAGGTTTGATTTCAACTTCAGTAAATACGAAAATATTAATAAAAATTTTTATTTTGTAAACAATAAAAATAATTTTGTAAATAAAAATGAATCAAATCACGAGGATAACGATAAAAATACCGAAAATTCAAATAAGAAACAAGAAAAAATTTTTACACCGAATAATTCACCGGACAAAGAAGAACAAAGGGATATAAAAATTATGGACAAAGACTTAGAAAATGGACCAGAAAACAATGAAGAAGAATACTACTCGGCCGATGAAAATTTAGAAAATAATTTTATTTTAGATGAAAAAAATTTTAATAATAAAAATTTTTCAAATTTTCATTCAAAAAATAAAATAAACGATTCTAAAAACAATAATAATTTAAGTTCAGAAAAATTTAATGAAAATCAAAATAATATTAATTTAAGTTCTGGCGATACTCAAAATAATAATAATTTAAGTTCAAAAATTTTTAGTGAAAATAAAAATAATAATAATTCAAATTCAGTTAATGAAAATTATAATAATTTAGGTTCAAATGAATTAATTAATGAAAACCTTAATAACTATAATTCTGAGAAAAATAATTTATTAAATAATAATGAAAATATTAACAATTACGATTCTAATAATGATAATATATCAAACAATAAATTTAATAAATCAGACCAATATAATAATAATATATTGCTGAATAATGATAATATATTACCTAATAGTAATAATAATATACAAAATAATTCAAATATTATAAATGACAATATTTCACATAATAAAACCTTAAATAATAATAAAGAATATATTAATAATAATGATTATATGGATATTGATATAGACATTGACAACAATGGTAATAATTTTAATCAAAATGAATATACTGCTAATATATCTGATAGTATTAATGATAATATATTAAATAAATCAAATTTCAATAATAATACAAATAATAATTTAAATGATTCAAATCATAATATACAAGATAATAAAAATATTGTAGAAAGTCAAAAAGTTGACTTTGATGTAAACAAAAGTTCTCCAATATTTCCAAAAGGTCACAAAACTTTAATAATTGAAGATAATAATGTTCCACAAAATAAAAATAAATTAAAAGATATATTTGTTAAAAACAGATTTTATGTACCAAATAAAAATCCATTTAATAAATATAATAATGCTTTTATTAAAATGAGTAAATTAAATAAAAAGAAAAATAATAAATTTAATTTTAATAATAAAAGAACTCATTCAAATTTAGAAAACATTTACAACAGATTTATTGCAAATATTATTACTGATGTTCCATTTACTTATCATGATGCTATCACAGGTAGAGATCATTTAAAATGGAAACAAGCCATTTCTAATGAAATCCAAAATTTATATAATAATGAAATTTTTACTTTTGTTAAATTTGTTCCTAAAAATAAAACTTTAATTTCTACGAAATGGGTTTTTACATTAAAAAGAGATAGTAACAATAATGTTATTAAATGGAAGGCAAGATTGGTTGCTCGTGGTTTTAAACAACGTTACGGCATTGATTTTAACCTTACTTATTCCCCTACTTTAAATATAGATGCCCTGAAATTAATTATTGCTTTTGCTGCAAAATTCTCCTGGGATATTATGCAATTAGATATAAAAGCTGCATATCTCAATGCGGAATTGGATACCGATATTTACGTTACAATTCCACAAGGAGATCCCAACTTTGGGCGGGGATACTGGAAGTTAAACAAAGCTTTGTACGGCCTAAGACAATCAGGTCGTCAATGGAATTTAACTATTACAAATTTTTTAATTAAAAATGGTTACACTCAATTAATTTCTGAAAAATGTATCTTCAAGAAAATCAAAAACAATAAATTAATTTGTATTATTGGTTTATATGTTGATGATATGGTCATAACTGGAGAAGAAGATGAAATAAAAGATATAATAGATATAATTAAAAACAATTTTAAAATTTCAAAAGCTGAACCAGCTAACTATATATTAGGTATTAAAGTTGAAAAATTAAATAACAAATATTTTATATCTCAAAAAGGTTTTATAGAAAAAATGTTATAAGTATATAATATTAAATATACTAGAAAAACAAATACACCATGTGTAGGTGATAACTTGATAAAAGAAAATAATAAACCTTTTAATATAACTTCTTATAAAAGTGCCATAGGTTCATTAATTTATCTGGCAAAATGTACAAGACCAGATATTACTTTTGCTGTTGGAAAGGCTGCAAGAAATTCGGAACATCCAACAATAACGGACTGGAATAAGGTGACACAAATCTTTAAATATTTAAATACTACTAAAGACTACAAAATTTGTTATGATGGTAAAGGCGAAATAATCGGATATACTGACTCTGATTATGCTGGAGATATTAAAGATAGAAAGTCTACCTCAGGAAACATAATTTTAATGGGTAATAATCCTATTTGTTGGGCAAGTAAAAAACAATCTATTGTGGCTACTTCCACTGCTGAAGCAGAATATGTAAGTACTTCTGAATGCATAAAGAAAATTTTATGGATCAGAAATATATTACAAGAGTTACTTAAATTTAATAAACCAATAAAAATCTATACTGACAATCTAGCAAGTTTAAGAAATATTGAAAATGATGAAATTAATCCTAAATTAAGACACTTAGCTGTAAAATATTTCTTTGACAAGGACAATATTGAAAAAGGAAAAGTAAAGTTATACTATATTGACACTACACGTATGTTAGCAGATATATTGACAAAACATGTTAATGGTACTAAAATGACTAACTTCACAAACATAGTTTTTTCTAAGAAAAACTAGTTTGAGGGGGGAATGTTAGAATAATTAATAAAGTTACAAATAATTTAATGTACAATAAGTTTATTTTAATGTATTGATCATGTATTTAAATTTAATGTATAAACAAATGTTAAACGCGTGTACTTTAACTTAATAAATTAATTGTAATAAATAAATAAATGAATAAATAATTAATAATTAAATAAATAATATAATAACACGATATTCTCTCGAGTTTCTACCGTTTAAGCTAGTCAATAATAATAATAATAATAATAATAATAATAATAATAATAATAATAATAATAATAATAATAATAATAATAATAATAATAATAATAATAATAATAATAATAATAATAATAATAATAATAATAATAATAATAATAATAATAATAATAATAATAATAATAATAATAATAATAATAATAATAATAATAATAATAATAATAATAATATTTTTTTTAAAGATGGTAGGAATTTTTTTAAAAAATTTAAAGAATTTTTCTACTTATAATATTAGCAGTTTGTGCGCCTGCCACCTTTCTTAGATACGGTAGCTGTTACTCAGGCTCTCTCTCCGGAATCGAATTCTAGTTATCCGTTACCCGTTAAAACCATGGCAGA
>MCFG01000179.1:127500-133213 GCA_002104895.1 Anaeromyces robustus | reverse complement strand
AAATAAAAAATTTAAGATTAGCTTAAAACTTTTATATTTGTATATTATTCATTAAAATGTATAAAAAGATCTATGAATTAATATATTTTTACAATCATTGTAAGATTATGATTGTAAAAATATACTAATTCATAAGATTATTAAATTATTAATAAACTAATATTTAACATTAATACTTATATAAAGCTTCATTTTAATAATTAAATATTAGCAACTCCCTGACTCATTGTCTTTGTCACTTCTGTTTGAAAAGAAACAAACTACATATAGTACACCCTACATATTTAATATATTAATTCCGACAAAATTAATATATTAAATCAAACAATTACTTACTTTGAATTAAAAGTTTTTTTTTTTTCTTTTTCTTATAAAATTAATATTAAACTAAAAACTGAACTTCTTAAAATAATGATTTATTAATATTTTAAAATATTATAATTTTATTCTTAAAATAATGATTTATTAATATTTTAAAATATCATAATTTTATTAATATCTAATTTTTAGTAAATTTTATTCATATCTTTACTAAAAATTATTTTTATATTATCAATAAATTTATATAAATACTATAATATATTTTTATTAATATTCTTATAAATAAATTTTTATTGATATTTTTACAAGCAATTATTTTTTCAATATTAATAAAACAATTTAATAAATTATTAATATTATTAATATATCTTATTAATATTCCTATAACAAATAATTATTAATATTTCTTATAATATTTACTTAATAAATACATTATATATGTTCATTCTTTAACACAAATGATACGGAAACAAATACTTTCTAAACAATAAGTTCTATAACTAAACACTTTATAATTATTACAAAAGAACAATAAATTAAAAAATAAAAATTGTCTTTTTTTTTTTTTTTAAAAAATCCAAAATTATTGTTCATTTTTTAATAATAATATTGTTGCTGCTGCTGCTGCTGTTATTTATTATTTTCTATTCTAATAATTAAATATTCTATTTAATCTATTAGTAATATGTTAAAAAAAAATGAAATAAATAATATAGACTTTTATAAAAAAAAAAATATTTAACCTTCTATATTAAAAATGTAAAATAATAAATATTTCATTTCATTTTATATTTTTATATATTTATTAATTATAGAATGTTTATAATAAGGATTTATATTAATAAAATATTTTTTTTCTCATTAAGTAAATATTATAAGAAATATTAATAATTATTTGTTAAAGAATGAACATATATAATGTATTTATTAATATAATTTTTTTTATATATTTATATATATGGCAATGAAATTTCCAATGAACAGAATTTCAAATTATTAATTTTTTAAACATTTTTTTTTTTTTTTTATTTATTTAATTTTTGAAGTAAATTTTAGTTAAAATTTAATTAAGAGTTATAAGAGTAAAAGAAATAACATCTGAATTAAAGATAGTGTGGAGTCCACTAAGTAACATCTAAATTAAAGATAGTGTGTCCATTAAATTCTCTCTTTGGATAATCGTCATCATTTTTAATAAAAGAAAATGACTCCGAAGACCCTGTGATTGAAATAATATCGCGATTCAAGATATTATTATTATGTTTTATCGATTCAACGTCGACACTCTTGGTATTAAAGGATGTTGATTTATACTGATCTAATAACAACTCCAAAAAATAGGTTTGACAATCATAGTAACACATTCTTGAATACCAAATGATATTTCACTTAGATAAACTAATTTCAATACTCTTTTTATAACTTTTTGTAATCTTAAAATGAGTATTGAAATGGGCCTCAAAAGAGCGGGTGAACTTGTAGATATATCATTCTAATTAATTCTGAGAAATTTATAATATTCTATAAAACTTATTATAGAATTATAATAATTTTATTACTGATTCCAGTGGCAATTATATATCGAAAAATAGAAAAGTATTATATTATTATATATATTTTTTATGAATTGAACAAATATAAATAACACAAAAAAATATATATATTTAATTTTTATAAAGTAAAGTATTTATTATTTTTATTATTATATTTATTATTATTATAATTATTATTATTATTATTACTTTTAATAGATTTTTTTTAATTAAAAAATTATTCATTTACATTTTTTTTATATAAAGAGATAAAAAATATTTATTTTTATTTTTATATTACTAATGTATATTTTCAGAATTTTATAATTATCTATTTTAATTACTTGTTTAAAAAAATTTTTTTTTCAATTTTTTTAATTTTTTTATAATATGATAATTATTTCTTTTAAGCAATTCTTGAATGAATATATAAAAGTAATATTTAATTTTTAAAATTTTTTTAAAAAAAAAAACTGTTGTAAATTGATTTTTAGTTTATCATTAGTCAATATATATTACACTTTATATATTTTCAGAATGACCTATAAGTATTTCTATACCACTATTTTCATATTCTGAAGGAATTGATGTAATATTTTCATTATTTCTTAAATCTCTATAGAATAAATTAATTTATTATGAAAATTAATTAATTATTAATAATTATAATTATTACTATTATTATTATTGTAATTTAAAAAAAATAAAATTACATATTAGTTATTACAAATGATATTTATTTATTTTAATATTTACACTAATTTAAGTTCTTTAAGTTGCATAATTTCAGGTGGAATATTTTCAAATTTGTTATTAGATAATATTCTGTATATTAATTTGATTATTTAATTATTTAAATGAAGATACAAAAATATATGTAATAAAATATTAAAATATTAGAAAATTGTAAAAGACAAAAAATATTTTAAAATAAATTTTTTAATTCATCGATATTTTTAATATTCGTTTTATTTAATTATTAATATTCGTTTATATAAATATTTACAATTCTTGAAGATTACTAAGTTTCTCAAGTCCTGGAAAGCTAGTTAAAGAATTACTACTTAAATCTCTGTACATTGCAATGCGTTGAGTTGATTATTTCATTTTTTATTATAAATTAAAATAATTGTAATATAATTAAAATAAAAATATTTTAAATATAAAAATAATTTTTATTAAAAAATTAATTATTAAAAATATCAATATTTACAATGATTTAAGTTTATTAAGTTGTTCGAGTCCAGATGGTACATTATCAAATTTATTTCCAGCCATTAATCTATAATTTTTTTAAATAAATACAAAAAATATATTCAAGAAAACATTAAAATATTAGAAAATTGTAATATTTTAAATTAAAATTTTTTAATTCATTAATATTATAAATTAATTATTAATATTCGTTTTTATAAATATTTACAATACTTCAAGATTACTTAATTTTTCAATATATGGAAAGGAACTTAACATATTATTACTTAAATCTCTGTATATTGTAATGTGTTAAGTTGATTATTTTATTTTTTTATATATATTAAAATAATTGTAATAAAATTAAAATAAAAATATTTTAAATATAAAAATAATTTTTATTAAAAAAATAATTATATTATAAATATCAATATTTACAATGATTTAAGTTTACTAAGTTGTTTAAGTCCAGCCGGTACACTATCAAATAAATTATTAGCCAATGATCTATATATAAATTTGATTAAATAATTTTTTTCAAAAATAAGAAAATATATATTTCAAGACAACATTAAAATATTAAAAAATTGTAAATAACAATAATATTTTTAATTTTATTTTTTTTTTTAATTCATCAATATTATTAACTAATTATTAATATTCAATTTATTATAAATATTTACAATACTTCAAGATTGCTAGGTCTATCAAATTCTGGTATGATAACTATTCTATTATTACTTAAATCTCTGTATAATAAAGTATATTGATTTGATTTTTTTAATTTTTATAATAAATATTAGAATAAATTTAGTAGAATAAAGATTAAAATATTTTAAATTGAAAAAATAAATTGGTTTAAAAATAATTAATTATTTTATTTATAAATATTAAATCGTTAATCATATATATATGCTTACAATTTCAAAAGATTTGTCAAATTATTAACCAAGTCTGTATATCTAACACTACTATTTTGTATTATTCTATATGAATTAATGAATTAAATTTATTTATTTTTATTTAAAATAGAAAATTAAAATTTTATAAGAAAATAAATTTATAATTGTATTATTAATTTATTTTTGTGGTTTTTAAAATTAATGAATATATATTTAAAAATATTAAAATTAAATAAAAATAAAAACATATATCTATATGAATAAAAATAATTAAAAATGACTATTATATTATGTATAACAAAAATTTTCATTAATTTTCTTTTATTTACAATTTTTCTAAAGTAAGTATTATACCAATAATAGATGGAACTTTTTTAGAATACTTTTGACGAATAATTTTTCTATAATAAATAAAAATTAATTATTTATTAATATAAATAAAATCTTTATTTCAATTAATATAAATTCTATATATATATTTTACTTACAAACTATATATTTTATTTTTACTATTCATTTTACATGTAAAAACACTTGAATCACAATTTTTACAAATTTCCTATTTTAATTCATCACATGTATAGCAATTACCAGTATTATTATAATTAAATGAACTTTTTTGAAAATCAAAATATTATATATTTGAATATATTAATTATAAAATTATTTATTATGTTTCATTTTATATTTTTTATTTATAATAATATTTTATATATTAATAATAATTTAATTATATAATTACACTGAAACTTTTTTCTTATCAATTGTATTTGGAACTTTCAACAAACAATTATAATCTAATACCCTATATTATTTTTAAAATATATTAAAAATATATATAATGAAATTAATACTTTATTTTAGATGATATATATAATTAAAAAAAAAAAAAACATTTATAAAAAATTATCAAAATATTATATAATTTATTATAAAATACATTATTAGAATTATTAAATATTTATAATATTAATTTAGAAATGAAAAAAGAAATTATATAAAAATTTTTTTTTTACTATATAATAAAATTTTATATTTTATAATTATAATTATAGTTTACAATTCATTCAAATTTTTAAGATTTCCAATTTCATTTGGAATGTTACTCAAATAATTATATCCTAATAATCTATAAAAAAAATAACGTTAGTTCGATTATTAAATGTTATTCTAATGATCAAAAAAAAATAATAAAAATATCAAATTATTATATTATGAGTATTAATATACTAACAATTTCTGAAGATTAGTAAGATTTTGAATTTCTTTTGGAATGGACCTTAATTTACAATTAGTTAAATATCTGGATTATTATATTATTATTTTATTATAATAATAAGAGTTTTTATTAAATATAATAATATTAGTATAGATTTATATATTTTTAAAAAAAATCAAAATTATTTATTTTTAATATTTAATAATTAGTAAAACAAAGTAATGCTTTTATATTTGTATTATTATTACTTACAAATAAAGAAGTGATTCAAGATTTAGGATTAATGATGGAAAAGTAGTTAATGGATTATCACTTAATTTTCTATTTAAGCATATATTATAATAATAAATTATTTAAAGAACATACAATTGTGATTAAATTAAATTTTTCAAATATCAGAAAAATAGTTATATTTCTTTAAATATTTGTAATTTAAATATATAATTATAAATATATTCTTGATATTATTTATATAATAACTTACAAATATTTAAGTTTACTAAGATTTCCAAAATTGTTTGGTAAAGATTCTATATTATTTTCTC
>MCFG01000179.1:107500-122500 GCA_002104895.1 Anaeromyces robustus | reverse complement strand
ATGTATTTTATAATTATAGATATTATAGAATTCCATTAAATTCTGATTTATAAAAAAATGTTATAATAAATTTTAATAATAAATTAATCCGTAAGTTTCCTAAATGTATTAAAATTAAAATAATAGTAATAGTAATATTAAATATATATATATAAAAAAAAAAACATAATGCTTATAAAAAACATTTAAAATGGTAATGAATCAAAAATTATGTAACATGTAATAAAATTTAATAAGTCTAAAAAGAGATTTATTTATAAATATAAATGTTATTTTAGAAGTTTCTATTATTCTAATAAATAAGATTAAATAAGTTTTTTAAAAGAAGTTAATTTAATTAATATAAAAAATAAGAAAATAAAATTTTTTGTAAGTATTATAATATTATAATGGTACAATATATATAATATATAATATATAATATATTTATATATAATATATTTATTATTATAATTTATTTAATTTATTCAATTCATTCATATATTTTATATTAAGTTTAAGGTGACATCCATTGTAATAAAAACATATAATATAATAAATATTGTTTTAAAAATTTTTATTAATGGGAAATGTAATTTTTTAAAAAAAAAAAAAAAAAAAAAAAAAAAAAGATATAAATTAAAATTATAATTATATTTAAATTTTTAATTTAAAATTTGAACAGGCATTAAATATCGGTGTTATACCATCATTATTTTCTTTATTTATAACTGCACCATGTTCTACTAAATGTTTTACAATAGTTTCATTTTTATTAGTGCAAGCATTAAATAAATAATATGAACTATTATTTTTTTCAAAATCTTCTTTTAATTATGTTGATAATTTATATTTATCATTATTAATTTATTCATATAAATCAGAGTTTGATATTGGTATTTTATTATTATATAAAACAAGTAGGTTGATTATCATCTCATTATTTCAAATTATACAATTCTTATATATTTCTGATATACATATAAATGGTCAAAATTAATTAATTTAAAATAAATATTTTGAAGTAAGAATATTAATTTATATATCATTAATATTGAAGAACTCGTCTTATATCATAATACTGAAATTCTGTCATAGATTAAAACCGTATTTGAAATTAATATTTCGACCAAATTTTTTTATAACACACAATTCGTACATAATCCTTATTGAATTTAAATATTAATATACATGAATCATAAAAAAACGCATAATAAAAAAAATGATACTAAAAAATATAAAAACCAGTTAAACATTATAGAGGAGGGGAGAAAAGTAGTATAATAATATGTATAAATAATAAATACATACTAGCCCTTAATTCTACATATGGAATTAAAGTAAAATTGGTCTATCCTATACTACTTGGGTCGGTAATAGGATCGGCATTTGCCCTACTAGGCTAGGGTTATCAGCATTGATGTTCCTGGAAAGGTTGGTTTTGAATTTATTGAACAAAATATATGTTGTCTTTTACAAATAACAAGTATGATATCATTCAATAGAGCCGCAGATCGCAATAAGAATGGAGATTTTGAATATGTACCAGACTCAGTCTGACACTTAAACAAGCATCTCCATTCCTTTTTGTATGGATAATTGTTACTTCTTTCACTAAAAATTCTCTTTCACTAATCAAAAATATATAAATTCGATACCTATTAACAATTTTTCTATTTCCTAAAATATCAATATTACATATACTATTGATCCTATTATTAGAACTATTTTTATAACCCTTAACATTATTAATTTTATTATCTACATAGAGTTATCATTGGTCACTAATAAACTATTAAAAAGACTATCTAAAAAATAAAAAAAGTTTCTATCTAGAACGGAGGAATGGTTAATACGAAGATTTTTAAATAGTAAGCAATTAATAAACCAATACTCAATTCTTTGATAATTGTCACAATGAAAACAGCATGAATCATAATTAGGACAAGAATTATTAATCATTTTAGCAGCTTTAGCAACTCTAGTATCAATTTTATATCTACATCTTGCCCTAAGTATTACGACCAAATAATTATGTCTTTTTATTCGAAAGGGCAATATGATAGTTAAACTTTAAATAAATATGGAATAATAATTTAATGTTAAAACAAATATGTTGGAATGCATACTTAATTTATTACTACTACACAATATTAGTAAATGGTTAAAATAAATCAAAACATTCATACAATATAAATGGATTATAATAATGACATATCAATTTACTATAAATATCTACTAAAGTAAAGAAAATAAAAATGGTAAAACACCATAATACTAAATTTTAGCTTATTATAATTAATAGGATAATAGGATAATATTTATTTATATATATATTACTTTAATTGTACATTGTACATTATCTTTTTGAATTTTATTTAAATCTAAATTATACCATTAAAAATAATGAAATTAGATTCAAGGGAGAGTGTTAAGAAATATAATATTACATATATATATATATAATATAAATAATGATAGTCACATTAACTCAATATACTATATGTAGTGACGAGTCACATTACATTTTAGTATCATATTTTATTATATTTTATCATATTTTATAATATTTTATGGTGATTATTTTTGATAAATAAATTAAATATTGAGTAAATTTTAACAATTTATAATAAATATGTTAAAAAAAAAATAATGGTGTTTTATCATCTTTATTTTCTTTATTTATATCCGCTCCATGTTCTACTAAATATTTTACTAGATTTTCATTTCCACTCAAACAAGCACTAAATAATGGTGTCACATCATTTTTATCTTTTTTATTTATATATGTTCCATGTTTTACTAAATATTTTACTATATTTTCATTTCCATTATAACAGGCATTAAATAATGGTGTTAAACCATCAATGCTTCCTTTATTTATATCTGCTCTAAGACTAACTAAATATTCTACAAAATGTAAATTTTTACTCAAACAGGCATTTAATATTGGGGTAACACCCAATTTATTTTCATAATTTATATCTGCTCCATGTTCTACTAAATATTTAACCATAGATTCATTTCCAAGTAAACAAACATTAAATAAATAATATGAACTATCATATTTTTCAAAATCTTCTTTTAATTCTGTTGATAATTTATATTTATCATTATTAATTTGTTCATATAAATCAGAGTTTGATATTGGTATTTTATTTTTATATGAAACAAGGAGGTTGATTATCATTTCATTATCAAAGAATTTTAAATGCTTTTTAAAAATAGTTTCTAATAATTTTTTGTTATTATCTTCCATCAATGTTGTTATTAAGCGAGAAGAAATATTTAAATAAGAAGTACAATTTTCTATTATAAATAATAGTCTTTCATTACTTAATTTATAATTATTGTACAATATGTAAAAAATATCTTTTTCAATTTTATTTTCATCACTTTTTTAATTGTTAATTGTTTTATTTCATTTTTATTTTTATTATCAATAGCATTCAAATAGGATTGAATTAATTTATTTTGTTTTATTTTAAATACATTTTTAACTTTTTTTATTATCATTCTTTTTATCTTTTTATTTTTCAATTAACAAAAGGGTTTCCTTTTTATTTTCTTCAATTTTCTTCAATTTTCTTCAATTTTACATTTTATTTTAAATTGTTTGAATTTAACTTTTAAAATGACATTTTGATTTTTATAAATAAAAAAAATTTTATTTTTTTTAATTTTTTTTATTAATATTAATTTTTAAAATTATTAATAAATTTAATATTGTTAATAAATATTTATTATTATAATTAAAGTTTATAATAATTATTCTTCATTAATCTTTTTTAAAAAAAAATAATAAAAGACGGTATTATTAAAGTAGTTTTATTCCTTATTGAAAAGCATAATTTAAAAAAGATATTCAAAATAAAAAAATATTATATTTAAAAATTATTTTATTATTCATATAAAATATAAATACATATAAAAATGTTTATTGTTTTTGTTACTAGTTCTAATAGATTAGTAATATGAACTTCTAAACTTTTATAAAATATCACTTTTCATAATAACAAAGCTGTTATTTTTTACTAAAAATACGTAAAAGAATATGAAATTACAAATAGAGTAATTGTACGTTTTGAAATTGAAAATGTTAAATATAATAAAACTTGATATTTAGTACTAAATGTATCAAAAGTAATTAAATTAAAACCAAGAGATTAATATAATGAATTAAAACATACTCCTGTTTTAAGTACTCAAGAAAAGGAAGTTAAAATACTAGTACCACAAATACCAATTCAAAAAAGAAAAAGAGCTTTAACACTAGAACCAGATAATGAAGTGATACTATCAACTCCTGTTAAAAGAATATTTAAAAAATTAAATATTCTTTTAATTTTTTAAATATTCTTTTAATTTTTTAAATAAAATAAATTAAAATATAAGGAAAGGAAATAGCAAGCAACCAAGAAGAAAATCAAGAAGAAAGACCTGCTTCTATTTTAATTAATAGAAAAAGAGGAAGAGAAGATGAAACAAGTACTTATATGAAATGGAAAACAAAATTATGAGTTTTCTTTTTTTTTTTCACTTTACAAACATTATTAATCATGATTATTCATTTTCTTTTGATATTTATAATTAAATTAATAAAAAAGTCTTTTATGCTTTATTTTTATATTAATGAGTAAGGATTAGTATAGTTTGGGAGTAAGGGTTAATTTTTATTAATAATTAATTAATAAAAAATATATATAAAATTTATTTGCAAAGAATTCTTTTGCATTTTTATTAAATTTAAATTAAATGAATAAAAAATAAAAAATAAAAAAAATAAATACAAAATTGAAAAAATAAAAAAATAAAAAAATAAAAAAAAAAAAAAAAATAAAAAAATAAAAAAATAAAAAAAAAAAAAAAAAAAAAAATAAAAAAATAAAAAAATAAAAAAATAAAAAAAAAAAAAATAAAAAAATAAAAAAATAAAAAAAAAAAAAAAAGTAAAAAAATAAAAAAATAATTACAGTAATAATTATAAATAATAATCAAAAAAAAAAAAATAAAAAAAATTAAAAAATAAAAATAAAAAATAGAGAAAAAATTATAATATATAAGAATTTTATTAATTAGAAATTACAAAAATGTATAAAAAATATTTAATTAAAATTTTATTTCTAATTTATCTTGCTACTCTAACTCAAGCCAAAGATGCCTGTAGTACTCTCTTAAAATATTTTGGTCCAGAACCTGAAGATTATATAGTTGTTGCTTCACTAATGAAAATGGAGAAATTAATTATTTGTAAATATTAATTAAAATATTCATTTAAAAAAAAAAAAAAATATATATATATATATATATTATTAAATTTATTATATCACATTACATATATTATTATATATGAGTAATATAAGTAATATAATTAAATTTTTATTATGCTAATTATATAATTATTATATAACCATTTTTGCTATAATAGATATGTAACTAATTTTTATTTAGCTGATAAAGATTTCGATTTAATTTTCTCACACACTACTATTGATACACTGTATACTTCATAAATTTTATTTTATTTTTTTTATTATTATTAATTTTTATTTTTAATAAAAGAAATTAATTGTATATACTTATTTATTTATTTATTAATTATGAATTAAATAATAAATATAATTAAATAGTCATCAAATCAATGGAAGACTTAACAAATTAAATGACTTAAAGGATTTGTAAGCAATTAGATATAATAAAATGATAAAATGATAAAACAATAATATATAAATCTATTTTAATAAATATTTATTATATAATTTCAAATTCAAAATATCATAATTTATATATTTATAAATATTTTTTTATCATTATTTATAATTAAATAGAACTATTCATAGTTATAAAGGTCATATTGAAAAGGGTATTCTCAGTGGTTTAAACAAATTGGAAAGATTGTAATAAAATATTTTATTAATTTATTATTTTTTTTTATTATCCATATATTTATATATACTTTTTAATATTATATTCATTATTAAAATTATTTATTAATATAATTTTTTTAAAAATTATTATTTATATCATAGAAATATTCAATATACTTACCTTTCTAATGATAATATGAAAGAAATAATTGCTTTACCAAATCTTAAAGAATTGTAAATTATTTTCAGTTTTTTTTTTTTTTTTTCTTTATTATTATAGTATTTTAAAAATTTTAATATTAATTTATTTATATATTTTTAATAATAGATATTTCTATAATCCAGAATTTGAAAGTGATTTTTCATGAGTTATTTAAGAAAGCCTCTAATATTCAAACTAGCATTCCTCAGATTTTGGGTTCGAGTGAATTTTAGGCTTTGAGTCGTTTTTAAAAACTAACTTTATATATATATTTTTTTAATCATTAACTTTAAAATAGTAATGTTTTCAAATATTTAATACAAAAAAAAATGAAACTTATTAAATTTTTAAAACCATTTTTAGTAAAGAAAAAAATTTTTTTTCATTTTTAATGATTTGGAGAAAAAAATAGTTTTATTAGATTTTTTTAATTACTAAAGGTAATAAATATTATGGAAAAACAAAGTAAAATGAAAAAATTAAAAAAGAGATTTAACTTAGTAATAATAAATAATATAATAATATTAATATAAAATATTATAATGAATATATATATGCTTTAATTTATGTATTATAAGCATTTATATAAAACTAATTGAATTTAATAATTAAATTTTTTGTTCATTATACAGAATCATATCAGTTTTAATTCCTTATTAAAGTTTGGCAAAAAAATTTTATTAATATTAAGTAGAAGATTCTAAATATGTTTGGGATACAAACTTTAATAAGGAATTAAATTTATTGTAGTTATTTTCTTATTTATTATTTAAGATTAATATTATTAATATTATTAATATAAATTTAATGTATTACATGATTGGTTACATTAATATATTTATTATTATCTAGTATATTCATAAGCCATATTACAATACATTTCTGAATTGCGGCTTATTAAAATACAAATAAATAAATAAATAAATGAAATTTATTATTATTTATTATTTTTTATAAATATTCATTTTTTATTATAATTAATATCAATATCAATAATAATAATAATATTATATTTTAATTTTATTAATTAAAAATATTTAATAATATAATAAAATTTTTAAATTATAAAATTTATTTTATTTTATTATTTTATTAAGATTTCTAGTTGGTATTTTAACATTTAGTAATAAAATAAAAAATTTTATATATTTTATATTATTAAAAAATTTATATATAAAGATTGAAATATGTGGCGTATTACAATTTTATGTACATTTTTTTAATAACTTTACTTAAAAATTTTCGAAATTTACTTTAGATTTTCCATATAAAAAAGAAAAAAAGAAAAAACTAAAATTAATTTTTAATAAATAAAATAAATGAAATGAAGTAATGAAAATAACCAATAATGTAATAACCATAATTAGCCATTGATAAGTTATAATTCTTTTTTTATACTTAAAAAATAAAAAAAAAAAATAAAAATAAGAAAATTCTATAAAAAAAAAAAAATCAAAAAATTTAATTTAGTTCATTTATTAATTAATTAAATTAAAGTAATTAACTAAATTAAATTTTTTTATATGGAAAATCTAAATATTGAAATGAAATTTTTGTATAATAGTTTATCATAACATACAAAAAAATTACAATTTAATATAAATAATTACAATTTAATAAAAAAAAAAAGTTACAATTTAATAAAAAAAAAGTTACAATTTAATAAAAAAAAAGTTACAATTTAATAAAAAAAAAGTTACAAGCAAATTTTTATTAAATTGTAACTTTTTTTATTCAATTGTTTTAAGTAAATTTAAATATTAAATTTTTTTATTAAAATATAAAAACTGAAAAAAATTCTTTTTTTGTTTTCTTTTTTTTTTTTTTTTTTTTTTCTTTGAAAAATTAAACAATAAAAAAATATATATAAAGTTATTAATTATAATATATTACTAAACAAACAAACAAAAAAAAAAAAACAAGATTTTTATTAAAAATGAATTTTAAAAATTTACATATTATACTATCATTTATTTCTTTTTCTTTAATGGTTTTATCTTCTCCAATTATAAATGATGAAGTAAACCAAGACTCTGTTAATGAATCTTCCAATGAAGAAGAAATTATTGGTGAAGTTTCTGTTGTTGAAGTTATTGATAGTGAAATATCTAATGCTGAGGTACCTACAGATATTGAAACAACTGAAAGTATAAGGTATGCTTAACTTTTTCTTTATTTCTACATTTAATCATTTAATAATGTTTTCTTTTTTTTTTTTTTTTTTTTATTTTTATAAATATACATTTAACATATATTAATGATAAATTCTTTAATTTTTTTTTATTATAATTCTAGTCCAATTGAAGACGTATGTACTTTATTTAAAAAATTTTTTTAATTAATAATACATAATAATAAAATAATAATAATAATAAAATAATAATAATAATAAAATAATAATAATAATAAAATACATAATAATAATAATAATAATAATTGTATTAATTGTAATATAACATTTATAAAAAAAAAAGGTATGTAATACTCCAGAATGTCAAAATAAGGCTAAAGAAATTTTAAATTCTCTTAATTTAAATGTTGATCCATGTGATGATTTCTATGAATTTGCATGTGGTAATTTTAAGGTAATAAATAAATATTCGAACAGCTTTACTTATAAAACTTTAAATTAAAATAATTATATAATTAATATATTATATAAAAAATATTTTTTTTTAAAAAGGGTAATAATAAATCGACAGAAATTTCAGAGGGTGATGTTTTCGATAATATTGCTAATGAAAATTATGTAATTATTTCATTATATAAAAATTAATAAATAATAAATAAGAAAATTATATATTTAATTAAAATTGAAATATTAATTTGTTAAATTATTATATATTTTAATATTTATATAATTTTTTTTAATTTTAAAAAAGAGAATGATAAGAGAAACACTTGAAAAAGGTTATCAAGCTAACGAAAATTTAACACCAGAAGAACAAAAATATGAAAAAACAAATTTTGAAAAAGTAGCAAATTTTTTTAATTCTTGTATGGATATGGAAACTATTGACACTGTGGGAGTACAACCAATAATTGATCTACTTGATGAATTGAAAATTAATGAAAATAGAACTAAATATAATAACGTTGAAGATTTAACTGATTTATTAGTTCGACTCAGTATTCATGATGTTAACTTCTTATTTGATAAATTAAAAAGTCAAAACTTTAAAAATCCTAAAGTTATTTCTTTCTATACTGGACAACCATCCGTAGGTTTAAAGAAAAAAGAATTATATGAAAATCCTGAAGAGGTTTCAAATTATAAGAATGTTATGAAAGTTTTACTTAGTAAAGTTTTTGAAAATCAAAAAGAAAGAAATATTGAAAAAATGGTTGAAACAGTTTTTGAGTTTGAAAAGAAACTTTCTAATATATTAGATGATTATGGGTAATTATAAATAAATTAAATAAATAAATAAATAAATAAATAAATAAATAAATAAATAATATAGTATATTATATATATTTTTATATTATTATTTTTATACTATACTATTGTATACTGATGTTTTAAAATTTTATATATTTTTTTGTATTTATTAAATATTATTTTTTTTTATTAAAGACAAAATCTACAAGAAGATTATGTTAAAGCATATACTCTTATATTAATGACTATCCAAATTCATGTTGATATGAATATGAGAACCTTAAATGAAACCCTTCCATTTATTAATTGGAAAAATTATTTCAATAAAGAATATGAAAATTTAGGTATGGAGACTCGTTTTGATGATGACAGTGAAATTGTTATTGTTAACCCAGAATATTTTAAAAAATTGAATGGTCTTATAAAAGAAACAGATAGTGAAACTATTGCTTCTTATGCTGAATGGAGTGTCGTCAGAAAGTATTCAAATTATCTTGCTGGAGATATAATGAAAGAATTAAATGATTATTATGATGATATATATCAAAGTAGTAAAAGAGAAACATTTTGTATGGATTTATTCCTTGAAAACTTAGATAGAGCTGTTGGTAGAATTTATATTGAAAAAGCTTTTAAAGAAGAAGATAAACGAAATGTTGAAACCATGATTAGTAATATTGAAGAAACAATGACAAAAAGAATTAAAGAAATGCCATGGCTTGATGAAGAAACAAGAAAGAATGCTCTTAATAAAATGGAACATTTCACTCATGCTATTGGATATCCTGATTATATTGCCCATCCAAAAGATGTTTATGAATTTTATAAAGATTTAGAAATCACACCAAATGAATTTGTACGTAATGTCATAAATAGTAGAGTATTGGAAGTAACTAAGAATTTAGAACAAGGAGATGATGGTAAATATTATTGGATAATTCCTACATTTATCGTTAATGCTTATTCTGATCCAAGAGTCGTTAAATATGTATTCCCAGCTGGAATTTTACAAAAACCATTTTACGATCCTTCTAATCCTGATTATATGAATTATGGATCTATTGGTATGGTTATTGGACATGAATTATCACATGCTTTTGATAATAATGGAAGTAATTTTGATTATGAAGGTAAAGTAAATAATTGGTGGACAAATTCAACTAGATCAGAATTTAATGAATTATCACAATGTTTTGTTGATCAATATAGTCAATATTATATTGTAGATATAAATGGAAAAGAGCAACATGTTAATGGATATGTAAGTCTTGGAGAAAATATAGCAGATAATGGAGGACTTTCACGTGGATATGAAGCTTGGAAACTTTCATTAGAAAACAATCCTAAAGCTAAAGAAATTAATAAAAAACTTCCAGGACTTTCACAATTTACCAATGATCAATTATATTTCATTTCATTTGGTCAATCTTGGTGTAGAAAATCGGATATAAAAAAAGATATTGATCATCTTATGAATGAACATCCACCTGCAAAATTCCGTGTCATTGGTACTGTTGCTAATAATGAATATTTTGCTAAAGCTTTCAATTGTCCAATTAAATCACCAATGAATCCCGAAGATAAATGTAAAATATGGTAAAAAAAATAATTAATTAATGGTTTAAAGTAAAAAAATAAAAAGAAAGAATAAAATACGATAAATATTTTATTTTATTTTTTTTTTTTTTTTTTGTTTTCCTCTATATATTGAAAGAATTAAATAAAAAAAATATTATAATATTTTAAATATATAATTATCAAAAGAATAAAAAGTAAAATAAAATAAAAATAAAAAATAAATAAAAATAAGATTAAATAAAAAAATAATTAATTTACATTAATAAAAAATAAAAATTAATATAATAACAAATATAGTAAAAAAAATAAAATAAAATGATGTTAAAAATTTTTATTTTTAAAAAGAAAAAAAATAAAAATTTAATGTTTAGAAAAAAAAATATTAATAAAGAAAAAATATATATATTTATAAAATTAAAAAATATATATATATATTTATAGAATTAAAAAATAAAGAGAATAAATAAATAAAAAATAAATAAATAAAGAGAATAAATAAATAAAAAATAAATAAATAAAAAATAAATAAATAAAAAACAGATATATATATATATATAAAAGATAGAGAAATTATTAAAAAAAAATAATTATAATACTGAGTAATAATATTATTGTTATTAAAATAATTTTAATATTAATTTTATTATTCATTTTGTTTCTATTAAGAATTTTTTTTTTTTTATATTTTAATTATTATTTTAATTTTATATTTATTTTTAAAATTTTAAATTTTTTTTTTAATTTTTTTTTATTATTTTACTTTAACAAAAATTTAATTAAATATATTGTTACACAAAGTATTTATTTAATTTTTAGTTTTTTTTTTTCTATATTAAAATATATTTATTGAATAAATATTATTCAGTAAATATATTTTAATAAAACAAAAATAATAGAAAATAAAACAAAACTATATATTTATATATATATATAAAATTATTAATCTTTTTTTTCTTTTACAATTATTTATTTTTGTTCATTTAGTTATTTTAAATTTAACAGTAGTAATTGTGTATTATAATAATAGCAATTTTCATAAAATTAATAACTTCAATCAATATCTCTTATATAGTTCAATGTATTATGTAAAATAAATTGATTAAAGTTGAAATTTTGATTAAAAGGTATACTTACAATTTTTAAAAAAGTCAAGTGTATATTATACATTTAGATATATAAAATTTATATATATATATATATATATATATTATATTATTTATTATTATTTATGATTTTATATTATTTTCTAATTTTGTTTAATTTTCCTTTTTGTTCTTTTTTCTTTTGATGAACGTAATTGGAATATGAATTTAAATAAATATTATTATTAACTTCTTTATAAGCATTTATCATATAATGTATAATATACTTTTATTTTTTCATCATATTTGTCTTCAAAATTATTTTTTAAACCATTTAATTTATTATCAATTTCAAGTATAACAGAATTATCAATATTAATTTCATATATAACATAAATTATTAAATTGATTATTAATACATATAGTCATAAAATTATTAATTATATAATATTAATTATATAATATTAATTATATAATATTAATTTAATTTAATTTATTTATAGAGTATTAAATTCAGGTTTTGAAGGTATTCCAAAATTTGTTTATGATATACCAAACTTAAAGAAACTGTTCGTACAATTTATTTAAATAAAAATCTTATAATATATATAATTATGTTTTCTTTATTATTATTATTATTCATTATTAATATTAATATTATTATTAATATTAATATTAATATTATTATTATTATTAATATTATTAATATTTTAATAAATTATTAATAAAAATTTTTTTATATTATTTATTTTATTTTTTATTTTTTTTTATTTTTTTAATTAGTACTCTCAACTTTAGAGAAGTCCAACTTGATTAAATTTCATATAATTAAAAGACAAAAAAGAATTAAATTAATAATTTAAAATAAATTTATATGAATAATTATAAATTTATTATTTATTGATTTTTTTCTTTATTTATCTATTTTAAATTTTTTTTTATACTCTTTTTTAATAAAAAGAGGAATTAGATTATACTAAATATTGTGTAAGTAAAAAGAAAAAAAATATAGATAAAAATAGATATATAATAATATAATAGTTATATATATTCTGTTATATGTGAATATATATATATATTTGTATATACGTACATTAAGTATTAATTTTTTTTTTTAGATATAATAAATATTTATAATATCTAAATAAAAAAAAATAACTATTATTTATTAGTGTTAAAATACAAAGAAATAAATTTGAAACATACTTAATAATAGTAATATTAAATATATATATATAAAAAAGAAACATAATGCTTATAAAAACATTTAAAACAGTAATGAATATAAAAATTATGTAACATGTAATAAAATAAAATTTAATAAGTCTAAAAAGAGATTTATTTATAAATATAAATGTTATTTTAGAAGTTTCTATTATTCTAATAAATAAGATTAAATAAGTTTTTTAAAAAGAAGTTAATTTAATTAATATAAAAAATAAGAAAATAAAATTTTTTGTAAGTATTATAATATTATAATGGTACAATATATATAATATATAATATATATTATATTTATATATAATATATAATATATATTATATTTATATATAATATATTTAATATATATATTTATTATTATAATTTATTTAATTTATTTAATATATTCTTTATTCAATTCATTCATATATTTTATATTGATTTAAGTTTAAGATGATCATGATCATCCATTGTAAATGTTTTTATTACTATTATTGATATAATTTAATATAATACAATATAATATATAATATAATATAATAAATATTGTTTTAAAAATTTTTATTAATGGGAAATGTAATTTTTTTAAAAAAAAAAAAAAAAAAAAAAAAAAAAAAAAAAAGATATAAATTAAAATTTTAATTAAAATTAAATTTTTAATTAAAAATTTGAACAGGCATTAAATATCGGTGTTATACCATCCATCATTATTTTCTATTATATAAAATAGTCATTCATTACTTAATTGATAATTATTGTACATTTCGTAAATAATATCTTTTTCAATTTTATTTTCATCACTTTTAATTATTAATTGTTTTATTTCATTTTTATTTTTATTATTAATAGCATTCAAATAGGATTGAATTAATTTATTTTGTTTTATTTTAAATACATTTCTAATTTTTTATTATTATCATTCTTTTTATTTTTTACTATAAATACGTAAAAGAATATGAAATTACAAATAGAGTAATTGTACTTTTGAAATTGCAAATGATAAATATAATAAAACGTGTTATTTAGTACCAAATGTATCAAAAGTAATTAAATTAAAACCAAGAGATTAATACAATGAATTAAAACATACTCCTGTTTTAAGTACTCTGGAAGAAAAGGAAGTTAAAATACTAGTATCACAAATACCAATTCAAAAAAGAAAAAGAGCTTTAACACCAGAACCAGATAATGAAGTGATACTATCATCTCCTGTTAAAAGAATATTTAAAAAATTAAATATTCTTTTAATTTTTTAAATAAAATAAAATAAAATAAAATAAAATAGAATAAAGGAAAGTAAATAGCAAGCAGCCAAGAAGAAAATCCAGAAGAAAGACCTGCTTCTATTTTAATTATTAATTATGAATTAAATAATAAATATAATTAAATAGTGTATACACCGAAGATTATGGAGATTGTCATCAAATTAATGGAAGACTTAACAAATTAAATGACTTAAAGGATTTGTAAGCAATTAGATATAATAAAATAATAAAATAATAAAATGATAAAATGATAAAACGATAATATATATATTTATTTTAATAAATATTTATTATATAATTTCAAATTCAAAATATCATAATTTATATATTTATAAATATTTTTTTATCATTATTTATAATTAAATAGAACTATTCATAGTTATAAAGGTCATATTGAAAAGGGTATTCTCAGTGGTTTAAACAAATTGGAAAGATTGTAATAAAA